>JAJONZ010013645.1:0-17999 GCA_029582445.1 Solanum paucissectum | reverse complement strand
ACTACTCAATTAAGCCTAGCCTATTTAGACAACAAGAAATTGTTGAAGAACTTTGAATACAAGCTTCTTGATCTGTTGGCAAATCTTGACGAATGTAGGTTTTACTATCCTACTCAACAATTAGCAACACATTTAACTATTTAGACTCCATACTCAAAGGCCTATACATGAAATTTTTGTCATACTTGAATAACAAATAACGTCTCAAAGACACTTCATCCAATTCTAAGCATCAACGGTCGTTAATAAGTATATAATCCAATTAAATAAGTTGGGATAAAATCCCATAGGGAGCGATATGTGTTTGAGAGTCAATTGGAAAGTACGAATATGATCAAATCAGTCATATGAATAAAAATGATCGAATAGAAACATAATCCAAATCAGGGGGTGACACGAATGTCAAATGGGTGGTTTTGGTTTATAATTATCAACTACGAACAGTGGTGAACAACACGAAATAACAATAATGAGATGGGTTCTTGGGATGTGATTCGATTATAAGCTAATATAGACAAATGGGTAATTGCAACTATTAGAAAATAGCTAGATATTAGTGAGTAAGCTAGGCTATAGAGGAGATAAACTTTCTCTCGAACAATTTATCCCGAATCAAATTGATTTCTCTCGAACATCAACAAGCAACAAGAATAAGAATAGCCCACACCTTAGTCCATTCACTCTCTCAAGCTGAATGTGTGGGATTGAGTTAAGGATTCACTCTCTCGAGCTGAACCCAGGTCAACCCAATACCAACAGAGCATTAATCAATAAGTTTTGTTTTAGAACCTCCCTCTCGAGCAAGCAAAAAATACAAGGGTAGAACTGTATTTGCAACTACAATTCTTAAATTAAACCACAATTAATGATTGAACTCACTTCTAAACAACACTTAGACCAACAATTAGCAGTACCCATAGATTAAATCAGCCCATAATCACATAATCGCACCCCAAGAATTGGGGTTTTAGCTAGTCATGATAAAAAGATAAAAACAGTTACCAAATTGATTATCCATCAACTGGGTAAGTGTAGATTCATCCTTACAATGCTCCAATTCGAAGAATCTCAAAGACCCACTTCCAATTTCTTAAAAGTGAAAAACTTCAATTCTTCAAAACTTAGGAAAAACTAGAGAAAACTGTCTCACCAGTTCAAAACTCAATAATAGACTAAGATATTATGAAATCAATTACTAAACTACATGTTTAAAAATGTATTTATAGTCGCCAAAATGTGTTGCGAAGAGTCACTCGATGAAGTAAGTCGGGCTCGCCGAACCACTCGGCGATCCGCCCTTTGGTCAATTCCATCGCCCTTCTTCCTTGGCCTTCAACATCCTCAAGGTTTGTAACTTTGGGCAATCCAACACTGCATTGCGGAACCACTCGACGATCCACCGACTGCTCCTTTCTCTCGCCAACTTGGTTATTTCCTTCAGGGCTAGACACACTAAAACTTTAGGCGCTCAAGTAGCCATTCAGCGACTCGCCAAGTCCACTTGGCGATTACCAGGCTTGCATTTCTTTATTCTTTTAGCTTGCTTCGTTCCTTTTTGCAAATTAGTGTCCTTGCTTTGTTCCTCAATCCATACACCTGGAAATCAAGTGTTTTACATCAGTTATTGACACAAAATAAGCATTTGAGGACACTAAATCTATATAAATAAAGCCCTAAATGAGTCCAAATCTCGAACTCATCAATACCCCCAACTTAAAATTTTGCTTGTCCTCAAGTAAAACCAAGTTCTGTAGTTAAAAAAGGATGCCTCAAACAGTGCTACAAAAGACTCAATCATGAATGCACACAACAAGACTCAACTTACTCATGCAAGGATCAATTGTGCACACAAAGATTCAAGTTGTGACTCACCATTATCAAAGATTCTCAAGTTCACAATACTTGCTTCAAATGCAAGTTCAAGCTCAACAAAGGTACTCAAATGTCCTCACAACAAAGATGATATCATATTCACACACAATTGTTCAACACTTTATAGCTCTGGAATCACGCACAAATCTCACACTCACAAAGATGAACACATGCATGATTTCACTCATAGGTTTGCCCTAATTTTCCAGCCAACATTCGTTTCAGCTCACTCAAGATTAAAAAGGTCTTTTCAAGGCTTGTAACGGGGCTGAGTGTAAAGGTATGATCATTTAGGCTCAGTGGCTGCTATCCTCATGAAATGTGGTATGAATATCACTTTCTTTCTTTTTTCTTCAACATTTTCACTCATGCTCAAAATTCACCCCATTATTGATTTCTCATGGAATATCGGACACCCCATTTCTTTTGCAACTTTCACAACTTTATTTCACAACTTTTTCGTTCTTTTTCTTTTTCATTCTTTTTTTTTTCTTTTTTTGTATGGAGGGGTTCCATCTTTTTTAAAAACCATGGATAAAGGGGGACTTCTTTGCACGTCTTGATTTATCTTCTCTTTTCACCACACCCCAACTTAGGATTTTGGCCTAAGTTGGCTATTCGAACAAACCACACTTCATGAGGATTATGGGTGAATAGATAAAGAGGAGTTACAATTGCATCAAGTTTCTTCCAAGAAAATGTAAGGCTCAAAGGGTGTTCAAGCAAAGTTCACACACTCACAAGGTTGGCCACAAAAGAGGTATATTGTCAAATTGTTTCACTTTTCAAAAAACTGTTGCCTAAGATCATTTCAAGAGCTAGCATCACTTAGTCAACCGAACTAATGGGGAAAATTCTAGGTGTTATCACACAAGGTTCACGGTAAGCTCATCACACAAGATATTTGCACCAATATCAAACAAGACTCCACACTTTCACTAGTGTGCAATATTCATCACAAGAGACTCATTCGATAACTGGCTAGTCACAACGAGATGCAAAAAGTTCACATATTATCTATGCTACTTCATTTGGCCTCATCGTAGCCGCACATCCATTTTTGTTCGATTAAGAGCACTATTCAAGTCATCGGTATTGATCATAACCGATACTCAAATTTGCACAAGAACAACCACAATCAAACACAACAAGAGGTGGCAAATTTTTTCAGAAGGGGTAAAAAACCATTTGCATTTAAAATAAGGAGCCATAAGCTCAAACATCCACAAAACGATGTCAAAACAAAATTTAACCACAAAAACCCAATAATATATACAAAATATAATCACAAGAGGTAGGTATGGAAATACCTCACCCCACCATAACAAAAAAATGCAGTTGTCCTCAAATGCAACAAAATACTAAAAAGTCAATAAAAATGACAGAGAGGGAGATAAAAAAGGGTCCTGTCTACACAGTTGCTCCATTTGTCGGGGCATCAATGCCCGAAGCAACATCAGCACTATTGGCTCTACTAGGGCCTGCCATGGACGTCTCTGTCAGCGATGTCTGAATCATCAACTGTACAATCATCTCCTCTAGGTCAGATAGGTCTCCATAGACGGTCTCCTCTGGCACCTCTATCTTCTCCTCGTCGGTTTCTACCTCGGACTGAACAACATCCATCTCCTCAACTCAAACCTCATTTCCAGTGGTAGCCGGAGGCATATCTATATCAGTTGGCATGTCGGGGATCTCCACAGTCCCAAAAATCATGGACATATATGTGGACTTCAACTGGTCCACGTCCTTCGTCAGCTCAGCAATAGCGGCCTTTAGAGCCGTCACCTCCTTAGTAGCCCTTTGGCCTTGCTCACATACCTCTATCCTTGCCAAAAGGGCATCAATAGACACACTAAGAGGTTTCACAGCAGCAGTGAGGGTCCTCTCAATCATCTCGGGGATGGTGGCCTCAAGTCTGGAGGCACGCCTATCAGTAGAGTGGGCTAGATGCCCCATTCGTAGTATCGCAGCCTGGGTGAGTGGAGGTCGGAAAGCAGTAGCAGCAGTAGACCTATGAGGCAGGGGAGCTGTAGAGGAGCTGTAGAGAAGCTGAGAGTCACAGAAGGGACATCACTAGATATACCTGAAGGCCCAGGGGACGGAGTAGGCAATGCTGCCTCTGCAGGTAGTGTCTCAGTATCAACAACCAGGGAGAAATCCACCAGGGCTGCCTTCTTCTTCTCGGCCTCTTCTTTCAAGTACTCCGCCTCAATGCGCCGGATATCGGTAGAAGATGTGGGAATCACTTCCACATCCTTCTTCTCATCTCAAGGAACCCGAGCTCGTCTACACAACTCAGTGATCAATATCGGAAAAGGAAGAGAAGTCTGGCGCTGCTTGTCCCTCAAGGCCATCTCATGTTCAATGATCATGCCCAAATTTATGCTCTTCTTTGCAATGATTTATCCAAGACAAGCCGCCTTTGTGTGGCGGATGATGGACTCATTCTGTGATGGCATAATAGTGCTACTGATGAAGCCAAACCAGTATCTTGCTGCCATGTTGAGGTCTTTCTTCTCAATTTGCACTCCAACTTCGATCCACCTAGGAGTACCATTAGATATGAGAGGAGCTAACCAACTTTTCATATTCTCCAAGGACTTAGTCTTGATCCTGTACTGGATGTCGTCTGCAATGTTGTCAGTGCATTCCAATACAATATTTATGTTAGTATTGTCACACAACACATTCTTTCCCCTAACAACTACATAATCAACCGACTGGAATTTAGCGTCCTACTTCTTCCTTTGTGGTACTAGCGCTCCGTAAGCAGTGTAAAATTCTCGGACCCAATTTGGAATGTAAGGGCCATGGGGTCTAGTGAATATCTGGAACTTATGGGACTTTAAGCAGCTCCAGATCTCTGGGTACCTTTCTATCACACCATCAGTAGACAACCTCTTCTTCTCGATGATGGTCCTCAATCCCTCAATCTTCAGTTTGTTCATAGATCGGGGAGGAGGACCCTGTGCAGGTGGTGCTGGGACCACAACCTGATCTGGAACGGGAGGAGAAGTATGAGTCTCAGGCACCCTTATCCTAGACGGATCATGCATCCTCTTGGAGCGCAGTTCAACACTTCGAGACATTAGTAGCTCATCATCCTCAGGCTGCAGACAATAAGCTGCAGACAGACTCGTTGAACCGATCGGTGAGTCACCGAATTACTTTGGCGAGCTAGATCGGGCTCGCCGAAAGGATTGGCTCAACATTTTCCCATAAAAGTGGTCTGCCAATGATGGGAAGGCCCATTCGGTGAATCGCCAACATCATTCGGTGAGCACAGATTAGCCCGTCAAAAATTACAGTGTATTTTAGGGGTTCGGGGTGCAGAAAGGGTGATCAAAGAAGACATTCAATGAGTCGCCGAGTGCACTCGGTGAACTCAAGCTTCTCGCCGAAAGTTACAGAACTAAAACCAATCAAAGAATAAAATTAAAGGCGATCAAGGAGGATTCGGTGAACCGCCGAGTGGTTCGGCGAGCTCGACCCAGCTCGCCAAATAGCCCAACGTGCCTATTTTCAACCCCAACTTCCAAAATCAACCCCGCAGCCCCTGAAAATAAAATCAAACTATACACTATTTTGATTAAACCTAGACGCATAAGACCCATGCTACCGGGGTACTCGGACTTCCCCTGGTTTGGCCAAAATTGGCCATTTCATGACTTTAGCCCTCAAGAATGACGTCAAACGCTCCATCATTGGGAAAATCACGTCATTTAGCACAAATTTAGGTTACTCAGACTTCACCCGACTAGACCAAACAATAATTAAGCACAACCCAATAATTTATGATCAATTTTAAAGCATGCAATTCAGGAAATTAACAATTTAGGCACGATATCAAACTAACATAGTGATTAGTCCACAAATTGGACTTATTTAGGGATATATTTTAATAGAAATTGTGTCCTCAAATGCTTATTTTATCTCAATATCTGATGAAAACACTTAAGTTTCAGGTATTTGAAGTTTGAAGGAAAGCATGGACACTACGTCGCAAAAAAGAACGAAAAGAGGCTGAAAAGAATGAAAAAATGAAAGCCTGAGGATCGCTGAGTCCACTTGGCGAGTAACCGAAGGGTCTCACTTCACCTTTTTTTCCAGTGTGCTGAGCCTTGAAGGAAAGGATCAAGTCGACAGAAAAAGAGAGTAGTCGGCGCATCGCCGAGGAGTTCCGTGAAGCAGTACTATGTCGCCCAATGACCCAGAGCACGATGATGCTGAAGGATGATGCAAGATGGCGATGAACTACACCAAAGGGTGAATCGTCGAGTTGATCGGCGATTCTGACTAATGTCGCTGAATGATCTGCTGCAGCATAAATTTTTGAAAACTATAATACTCGTTGAGAGTTATAGCTTAGTATCAGATTTTTAGTGTGAAACAATTAATATAATTTGAGTACATTTTATTTTTTCTCTTAGTTTGAGAGGGTTTTGGAAACTTGAAGAAGAAGAGAGTTTCATCTCCAAGGGTTTGGACTTGGGTCTCTTGGATTCTTCATGTAACAAGACTTAAATCTTCATACCCACTTGAATGCAAGCTCATTTAGGTATAAATTTTTATCTCTTGATGTGTGGTTAAAACCCCCAATTCTTTGGGTGTGATTTAGCGAATATGGGTTAAGATTGTTGTTTGGTCTTGCTTGCTGATAGATTAGATGTAGTTTATTGGTGATTTTGACTAGTATTTGTGGATGTATTTAACAAATTTGTAGTTGCAGATACAAGTTTATTTATGTGTTTTCGGCTTGCTCGAGAAAGAGGTCGCGAAACCAAGACTACTAGATTGATGGCCTAAGGAGTTGGTCGACATGCAGTTCAGCCCGAGAGGGTGAGCCCTAGTCCCATATCCTAACACTCAGCTCGAGAGAGTGTGTGGGGTAAGGTGTAGGCTGGTCTTCATGCGGCAAGTGGGTGTCTGAGAGAAACCCATTTGAAATGGGGTAAGTTGCTCGAGAGAGAATTTATTCCCACGTATAGCTTAGCCTAGTCACTATTACTCTATAAATTCTCTATCGAAAGGGTGTACCCAACAATTTAGATTAACCCGTATTCCGTTCACATCCCAAGAATCCCCTCTCATTCATAGATTTCTTTGTTATTTCTACTATTTTTCCTATACTTGTGACAAAACGACACATTTGTGTCCCCCTTTAATTTACAATGTTTTTAATCGTTAATGTCTTTAGCTACGACTAGTTAGAACTAAATTTTATTTTTCTATTAATTCTTGAAACCACTCCCTTGGGACTCGACCCCAACCCTTGATTGGGTTATTATACTATTGCACGATCGTAGACACTTGCATTGGAAGTTGTGTCATTGATTACGCAAACATCAAAATGGCGCCGCTGCCGGGGAGTGGTGTTATTTGAGAATTCTTAGACTAGTAGAATTTTTGTTCTTCTTAGTTGTAGTTTACTAAGTTTATTTTTAGTTTTGTTTTTCTTTAAATTGTTGGTGTAGGTAGGTTCCCCGAAGATGGACGTTGGGAATGGTGGCAACTCGGCAGAGTCGAGCCAAGAAGTCAAGACAGACTTCGAGTTAACTGCACTGGTAACTCAGCTAAATGAGTTGGCCACCAGAATAACAAAGGTGGAAAACTAGTGCACGAGTCTTGGGAGCTACATACCTCCTTACGAGAGGAAGCAGTCTAGAGACAGGGAGAACAATCGTGTTGAGGACACACTCCAAATCATTCTCCAAAAGGTCATCGAACAAGATCGACTGTTGGAAGAAATGACAGACAATATTGCAGTGTTGAATCAAATGGTTGGCTCACACTCTAGATCAATCTAACTGATCAGGACACTCCTGAACTATGTTGTGCCTCCTCTTCACTCAAACGAACTATTGGGGTTGTCTGGTAATACTAGGACCAACCCAACCAATGGGGAGTGAGTAAGGACTCGCGTCGTGCCATGACGTTAAATAAGGCGCTTCTTGGGAGGTAACCCAAGGTTTTAAATGCTTTAATTTACTTCTATGAATAATGGTGTGTTAGTGATGCAGGTTTGAATGAGGAAAGTGGTGAAAAATAGAGATTGGCGAGAAAATGGTCAGTTGGCGGACCGCCGAACAGGTCGGCGTGCCTGACCTGACCCGCCGTTTGGCTCAACTCAAGCTTAAAATTAGAGCCTGTAAAACTCGGCAACCTTGAGAAGCAGTTCGGTGCGTCGCCAACCAGGTCAGCGATCTCGACTTAGATCGCCATCTTGATCCCAAGAAGTTTACAAATCTTTAACAATCGACGGAAAAAGGGACCACTTGGCGATTCACCGAGTGAATCGGCGAATGCGACTAATGTCGCTGAATGGTTGCGAACTGGATGGTTTATAAGGGCCAAAAGTCCTAATATTTGAAATTCTTCACTTTCCCTCGCTTTTAATCTACACAAATTCACATGAATGTAGTATTTCCAATATTCTTATATTCCACTAGTATTTTGGTTGGTTGATTTGTGCTCGGAGTTGGATTTCTTTGCTGCCTAGCATTTCAGTTATATTTAAATCGGCATAGATGGTTTGTTCTCCAAACCCCGAAGTTACGTTCGAATATTTCGTACTCTTTTGCAATGATCGTAGATTAGAATGATTACATGCCTATTTTAATTCAAAAATCTTGCTTGTGTTGTCTGATTGTCGAATGCTCGTAATCTTTGTGCTTTTTAATAAGTTGGATTGTGATTGCATGTTGTTTTGATTGATTAGGTGAAGTCTGAGTAGCCCATGTTTGTGCTTAATGTTGAAAATTTGCTCAATAATAGAGAGGGTGACACCTCTCTTAAGGACAAATATCGTCAAATGGCCAAATGCGGTAAATTCGAGAGAAATCTGAGTATCCCGGAGTGATGGGTAGCATGGGTCTTTCTTGAATTTCGTTAATGCATGCTCTGATTTTGTTTTTGGGGTTCGCGGGATTGAATTCGAGAAGATGGATTGAAAATGGGCACGTTGGACCATTTTGGCGAGCTGGGTCGAATTCGCCGAATCGGTCGGTGGTTCACCCAATATCTCTATCTCGTCTTTAATATCCTGTCAAATTGGATGTTTAAGACTGTGACTTTCGGCTAGAAGCCGTGGGTCGCCGAATGCACTCGGTGAGTCGCCGAAAGTACTCTTAATCACTCTATGTATGCTATCCCTGAGACCCTTATGCACTGTAACTTTCGGCGGACAAATCCTTGCTCATCGAAAGTAGTCGGCAATTCACCGAAAGGACTCTCCCATCGTCGATATGCTTTACTTATTTAGCCAACCTCATCGGCGAGCCCGACGTAGCTCGCCAAAGCAGTTCGGTGACTCACCGACTGGATGAGCGAGTTTATTTGTAAACAAAATTTGTTGTGCTAGAGTTTGATTTTGTTTGTTAATTTCTCTTGATCTTTTGTAGGTATGACTAAACCCAACAAAGCAGGTAGTAACACACCACTCCGAGGCAAATAAAAAGGAATCACAATCAATGAGGATGCAACTGCATCCAGGAACAAGGCCACTAAAATTTCCACAACTAGTGGGAAAGGCAAGGGCAAGGATAAAACCATTGAGCTATCAGATACAAGTTTCGACAGTACATATTTTATACCTATGATCCAACAACATATGACAATGAGAGCATGGGTTCTGCTGAAGATGAACTGATGGAGGCACAGAGGAATGAGTTACGATCTAAGCAAATGAACGACCCGTCTCGGATCATAAAGCCTCAATCCACTACTCAGACTCCGCCAGTTCCAGAGCAGGCAATAGTACTGGCACCTCCAGTACAAGGCCCCCACCTAAATCAACGAATAGATTGAAGTCTGAGGGGCTGAGAACAATCATTAAGAAAAAATGACTGTCCATAGATGGGGTGATAGATAGGTATCCCGAGATAATAGAGTGCCTGAAATATCACACATTCCAAATCATCACAAAACCCCGTAGCACTTAGATACCAAGCTGGGTCTGAGAATTTTACAATGCATACAGTGCATTGGTACCTCAATGGAAGAGGCTAGTCTCGTCGTTCAAATCAGTTGAGTACATGGTTGTCAGAGGAAGAAAGGTAGATTGTGACAGTGAGGCTATCAACATAGCCTTGGGTATGTCTGATAAGATTAATGATCACTGCCAGCACTTGATCAGAACAAAGAAGATGGATGCGATGAAAAAGTGGTTATCCCGACTAATCTCAGATGATAATGCTCCAAAATGGCTATTAAAAGGAGTTCCGATTGAGAAGAAAGATCTGAACATAGCTGCACGATACTGGTTTGGGTTTATCAGCAGAACAATTATGCCATCACAGAATGAATCAATCCTTCGCCTTGCTAAGACAACTTGTCTTGGATGCATCATAGAGAAAACCAGTATAAATCTAGGGATGATCATTGCTTATGAAATCCATATGCATGCAAAGTAGAGCCAGACATCTTTTTCTTTCCCGATATTGATCACATAATTGTGCAAAAGAGCTCAGGTGCCTAGATATGCAAAGAAGGATGTGGAATTGGTTGCCACCACCTCCACCAATATCCGAAAGATCGAAGCCAAATATCTTAAGGACCAAGCGGGAAAGAATTAGAAGGAAGTTGTGGCCACTTGATCTATACATGTGGAGGAATCTTCGCCTACTCCGGCCTATGGGACTTCATGTATATCTGATACCATTACTACTCCTGCTGACCCTCCAGGTCCCTTGGCAGCTGCATTACCACCCAGACCTATTGCTGCTGCTGCCTCCTATGAGCCGATCACTCAGGCATCCTTGATCCGGATGGGACAGCTCAGCGCTCAGCCAATTTGCTAATTGTCAGGCTGCCAACATAGAAAGCTCCGTTCCAGGCATGATTCAGGCTGCTCTCGATGATGCTGTGAAACCATTGAGCACTACTATAGATGCTCTAGTGGCCAGGATAGCAGTGTGTGAGCGTGACCACGGAGCCACAGAGGAGGTAACAACCTTGAAGGCCGCCATTGCAGAGTTGAAGAAAGATGTGGACTACCTAAATTCCACCGATATATCCATGATCTTTGGAACAGTGGACATTCCAGATGTGCTTGAAATGCCCTCAAACTACGACATGACATGGAGATGGAATAGAGCATATAATCGATCCTGAATCAAAGGCAGAGACTGACGAAAAGATGTTTGAGGAAGCTGCGCGGACGACATAGCCGAGACTGAAGAAATTATGATAGATCCTGTTGTCCAGGCCTCTCTAGCATCTGTTGCTGGACTCAACGGAGCTGGTCCTTTTGGAAGTCACTCCAGGCACTGATGCCCAAACAGATGGATCGACTACTTAGACAGGATCCCCTCTTTACCTCCCTCTCTATCTTTCTTTATTTTACCTTTTGGATACTTTATTTTAATTGCCTTTGAGGACAAATTGCTTTTAATTGTGGTGGGGTGACTCCCACACCTTTTGTGTTGATATTCGTGTTGTTTTGTATATATTTGGGCTGTTCTGTTTAAAATTGTTTTTACACTGCTTTTTGTGGATGTTTGAGCTCATGGATCCCTTTTGTTTTAAATTACAAAAATAATTTTGACCCTTCCGGAAAATTATAAAATTTTCCAAATTTTTTTGCCACCTCTCGTATGTTGAAAGTGGTTGTTCTTTTGCAAAATTTAAGTCTCAGTTTTGATCAATACTGATGACTTGAATAGTGCTCTCAATCGAACGAACATGAATGTGCGACTACGGCGAGGTCAAATGAAGTTGCATAGACAGTATGTGAACTCTTTACATCTAGTTGTAATTAGCCATTTATCAAATCGAGTCTCTTGTAATGACCGTTGTACACTAGCAAAAGTGTGTAGTCTTGTTTGACTTAAGTGTCGATGCCTTGTGTGATAAGCTTACTTTGAACCATGCATGAATAAACCTAGAATTTGCCCCGTTACTCTGATTGATTTAGTAAGGTGTGCTCTCGATATGATCTTAGACAACTTTTGAAGAGTGTGAGCCAATTTGACATATACCTTTGTTGTGGCCTACCCGTGAGTGTGTGAAACTCTCTTGAACACCCTTTGAGCCTTATCTTTCTTTGGAAGAAACTTGATGAACCCTAGACCTTACTTGATCCACTTCCTATAATCCTCCTGATTTGTGGTTTAGTGAATAGACAACTTAGGCCAAAAGCCTAAGTTGGGGGTGTGGTGAAAAGGAAAAGGAGAAGTCAAGAAGTGCAAGAAACGTCTCCCTTAACCCATGGTGTTGCGAAAAAAATGGAAACCCTCCATATATATAAAAAAAAAGAAGGAAAAGAAAAGAATGAAAAAGAAGAGTTGTGGAATAAAAGTACAAAAGAAATTGGGTTTCCAAGCAATACATGGAGAGTGAATAAAATGATGACTTAGAAGCACTAGAAGAAAAAGTGATAAGGGAAGGTAAAATGAGGTTTTGGAGAACACCACATCTCACGAGGATGAAGAAGTCACTGAGCCTAAATGACCATACCTTTGCACTCAGCCCCATTACAAGCCTTGAAAAGACCTTTTTGATCTTGAGTGAGCCGAACCAAAAGTCGATTGGAAAATAAGGGCAAACCTATGGGTGAAAAGATGCATTGTGTTCCTCTTTTTGAGTGTGAGCGTTGCATCTGATTCCTGATCTTAAATAGATTAACTTATGTGTGTGAGTATGGAATCATCCTTTGTGTGAGGGCATTAGATACTTTTGTTGAGCTTGAACTTGCATTAGTAGCAAGTATTGCGAGCATGAGAATCTTTGGTAATGGTGTGTCACAACTTGAATCTTTGAGTACAAAATTGATCTTTGCATAAGTAGTCTGAGTCTTGTTGTGTATGTTCATGATTGAGTCGTGTGTAGCACTATTTTAGACATCCTTTTTGAATTGCTGAACGTGAGTTTGCTTAAGGACAAGCAAAGTTTAAATTGGGGGTGTTGATCAGTCCACAAATTGGACTCATTTAGTGCTATATTTTAATAGAAATTGTGTCCTCAAATGCTTATTTTATCTCAATAAATGATGAAAACATTTAAGTTTCAAGTATTTGAAGTTTGAAGGAAAGCATGGACACTACATCGCAAAAAGGAATGAAAAGGGGCTGAAAAGAACGACAAAATGAAGGCCTGGGGATCGCCGAGTGGCCGAAGGGTCTCACTTCGCCTTTTGTTCTAGTGTGCTGAGCCCTGAAGGAAAGGATCAAGTCGGTGGAAAAAAGGAGTAGTCGGCGCATCGTCGAGGAGTTCCGCAAAGTAGTACTATGTCACCCAATGATCCAGAGCACGACGATGCCGAAGGATGGTGCAAGACAACGATGAACTACACCAAAGGGCGAATCGCCGAGTTGATCGGCGATTCTGACTAATGTCGCCGAATGATTCGCTGCAGCACAGATTTTTGAAAACTATAAATACTCGTTGAGAGTTATAGCTTAGTATCCGATTTTTAGTGTGAAACAATTAATATAATTTTAGTACTTTTTCTTTTTGCTTTGAGTTTGAGAGGGTTTTGGAAACTTGAAGAAGAAGAGGGTTTCATCTTTAAGGGTTTGGACTTGGGTCTCTTGGATTCTTCATTCTTGGCCTGTAACAAGACTTAAATCTTTATACCCACTTGAATGCAAGCTCATTTGGGTATAAATTTCTATCTCTTGATGTGTGGCTAAAAACCCCAATTCTTGGGGTGTGATTTTGCGAATATGGGTTAAGATTGTTGTTGGGTCTTGCTTGCTAATAGATTAGATGTAGTTTAATGGTGATTTCGCCTAGTAGTTGTGGATGAATTTAACAAATTTGTAGTTGCAAATACAAATTTATTTATGTGTTTTCGGCTTGATCGAGAGAGAGGTCGCGAAACCAAGACTACTAGATTGATGACCTAAGGAGTGGGTCGACATGAGGTTCAGCCCGAGAGGGTGAGCCCTAGTCCCATATCCTAATACTCAACTCGAGAGAGTGAGTGGGGTAAGGCGTAGGCTTCGTCTTCATGCGGCAAGTGGGTATCCGAGAAGAACCCATTTGAAACGGGGTAAGTTGCTCGAGAGAGAATTTATTCCCACGTATAGCTTAGCCTAGTCACTATTACTCTATAAATTCTCTATCGAAAGCGTGTACCCAACAATTTAGATTAACCCGTATTCCGGTCACATCCCAAGAATCCCTTCTCATTCATAGATTTCTTTGTTATTTTTACTATTTTTGCTATACTTGTGACAAAACGACACTTTTGTGTCCCCCTTTAATTTACAATGTTTTTAATCGTTAATGTATGTAGCTACGACTAGTTAGAACAAAATTTTATTTTTCTATTAATTCTTGAAACCACTCCCTTGGGACTCGACCCCAACCCTTGGTTGAGTTATTATACTATTGCACGATCGTAGACACTTGTATTGGAAGTTGTGTCGTTGATTACACAAACATCACATAGGTACACAAGCACAAAAATACGATTTCAGAAAGGCCCAGCACACATCAATAAGAACAATACGATTGCAAATGAGTTTAACCGCTAATTACGAATTTTGGGGTTCGGAAAACCAATCTTTAGTGCTGAATATAAGAATCTATAAAGCTAGGCAACAAATTATCCAATTCAGAACACCGAATCAATGACTAGAAAGCGGTAAAAATGCAAAAATATGGTAAATATAGTGTGGGTGTGATTTTGTGAAGTTAAAAAGTGAGGGAGTATGAAATAGTTTGAAAATTTAAACCTTTGGCCTTTAAAACCGTTCAGTTTGTGCCCTTTCGACGATATTAATCGACCTCACCAAACCACTCGGCAACACGCCAAGTGGTTACTTACCTCGCTGAGTTTTACAGGACCTCCAGTTAATGTGGGGGTCCAAACGGCAGACAAAGTCGAGCTTGCCGACCTGTTCGATGATTCGCCAACTTGTCCATAGACTCGCCGAGTTTTACAGACTCCAACTTTATAATTTCTTGGGTCCAACGGCGATCCAAGTTGGGCTCATCGACCTCTTCGACGAGTCGCCAACTGGACATTTTGCTCGCCAACTTGCATATTTCAAACACATTCCACTTTTTCACTTGCACAATCAACACACGATTATTATAAAAATAAAAATAAAGCAATAAATGCTTGGGTTGCCTCCCAAGAAGCACCTTAGTTAACTTCGTGGCACGATGCAAGTCCCCACTCGACCCTCATTCATGGGGTTTGCCTTAGTGTCACTAGGCAATTTCCCTTTTTGTCTGGGGTAGAGACGAAACAACATATGACCCATTTGGGTCTCCAGTAGGTGAATAGATATGGAATGAGAAGCAGTCATCTGATTCAGCATTGAGACATTCTCTCTTATCTCTTTCAACACTCTGTGATCTTCGATTTTGTGGAGAATGAGTAAGAGTATCTCTTCAACTTGTCCATCCTCATAGTCCTTAGACTTTCTACGCTCACGAGGAGGAATGTACCTATCTTTCATTTTGTACGGTACTTCCAATTCCATGATCTTTTTGGCCAAGAGATCGAGCTAAGTCAACAGTGTGGCCAAATTTTTGTCTTGCTCTGTCTCCTTGTTGGTCTTAGTCATGTGATCAAGGAGTTGAGAAACTATTGCATAGGGTTGTCGTATTAGACCACCCAGAGTAAGTTGGTCAACCACTCCTCTATTCTCAGGACCAAGACCTCTATAGAAGCAGTCCAGTAGCATCTTATCTGGAATTTCATGAGATGGGCAATGCAACAATAGTGCCTTAAATCTCAGCCACAACTCATGAATTGTCTCACCCACCACTTGCTTGAAATTTATGATGATATCCCTAAGGAGGGTGGTCCATTTAGATACCATTGCTACAAGACATGCTCATTTCCTCTGTTCAACAAGTAACACACAAAAACCAAAACTAAAAGTAAGTAGATTCAACTATGACTAAAAATAACAAAATTCACTTTCACCAAAAGAATCTCAAGCAACACCACTTCCCGGCAGCAGCACCATTTTGAATAACAAATAACGTTTCAAAGACACTTCATCCAATTCTAAGCATCAACGGTCGTTAATCAGTATATAACCCAACTAAATGAGTTGGGGTCGAATCCCACAGGGAGCGGTACGTGTTTGAGAGTCAATTAGGAAGTACAAATATGATCAAATCAGTCACAGGAATAAAAATGATCGAATAGAAAAATAATCCAAATGAGGGATGACACGAATGTCAAATGGGGGGTTTTGGTTTAAAATTATCAGTTATGAACAATGGTGAACAACACAAAATAACAATAACGAGATGGGTTCTTGGGATGTGATTCGATTATAGGCTAATATAGATAAATGGGTAATTGCAACTATTAGAAAATAGCTAGATATTAGTGAGTAAGATAGGCTATAGAGGAGATAAACTTTCTCTCGAACAATTTATCCCGAATCAAGTTAATTTCTCTCGAACATCAACAAGCAAGCAGAATAAGAACAGCCCACACCTTAGTCTATTCACTCTCTCGAGCTGAATGTGTGGAATTGGGTTTAGGATTCACTCTCTCGAGCTAAACCCAGGTCAACCCAATACCAACAGACCATCAATCAATAAGTTTAGTTTTATAACCTCTCTCTCGAGCAAGCCAAAAACACAAGGGTAGAACTGCATTTGCAATTACAATTCTTAAATTAAACCACAATTAATGATTGAACTCGCTTCTAAATAATATTTAGACTAAAAATTAGCGATACCCATAAACTAAATCTGCCCATAATCACATAATCACACCCCAAGAATTGGGGTTTTAGCTAGTCATTATAAAAAGATAAAAACAGTTACCAAATTGATTATCTATCAACTGGGTAAGTGTAGATTCGTCCTTACAATGCTCCAATTCGATGAATCTCAATGTCCCACTTCCAATTTCTCAAAAGTGAAAGATTTCAATTCTTTAAAACTTAGGAAAAACTAGAGAAAACTGTCTCACCAGTTCAAAACTCAATAATAGACTAATATATTATGAAATCAGATACTAAACTACATGTTCAAAAATGTATTTATAGTCGCCAAAAATGTGCTACGAAGAATCATTCGGCGAAGTAAGTCGGGCTCGTTGAACCACTCGGCGATCCACCCTTTGGTTAATTCCAGCGCCCTTCTGCCTTGGCATTCAACATCCTCAAGGTCTGTAACTTTGGGCGATCCAACACTGCATCACAGAACCACTCGGCGATCCGCCGACTGCTCCTTTCTCTCGTCAACTTGGTTCTTTCCTTCAGGGCTTTGCACACTGGAACTTTAGGCGGTCAAGTAGCCATTCGGTGACTCGCCAAGTGGGCTTGTCGATCACCAGGCTTGAATTTCTTCATTCTTTCGGCTCGCTTTGTTCCTTTTTGCAAATTAGTGTCCTTTCTTTGTTCCTCAATCCATACCCCTGAAAATCAAGGGTTTTACATCAGTTATTGGCACAAAATAAGCATTTGAGGACACTAAATCTATATAAATAAAGCTCTAAATAAGTCCAAATCTCAAACTCATCAATACTACAAGTATTATGCGCTTAAAGGTAGGTCTAACTAACTACTTAGTTATGCCTAGCCTACCTGAACGAAAAGAAATTGTTGAAGAACTTTGAACATGAGCTTCTGGCTCTGTGGGCGAATCTTGACGAATGTAGACCTGAAATCTGTGGATTTTGACCATCTTTGTGTTGAAATCCCTCATCTCCATTGTTTCCAAACATGGAGCAGCTTAGAAGGGCTTATGGAGTATCCCTCGTTCCTTTCCTGGCTGAAAAGGAGGAGTAAAATTAAAAAAATATGTGTTTTTGAATTTTTATCCCGCCACCCTCTGCTACAGTGGCTGACACACCGTTGTCATAGCAGGAATATTCTCATTATAATAGGATGATGTGAGCCGGATCACATTAAAATTCTGAAATTTTCATCTTGTAATTCCAATTTTTAATTGGCAGCGCATTTCAAAAAATTTCAGGGTTAAACACGAGATTCCTTTTGAATAACGATGAAATAGGTCGTTACAAATACCAAACTCTCTTAAATGTACTTATTGATTTTAGGTTATTATATTATTAATAATATAACAATTTTCTCAAAATATATCATCGAACTTCCTTACATGTACTTATTCATTTTTATCAATTTTATTGGATAATGAAGAAAGATTTGCACTCTCACACAACATGTATTTTACACCTA
>JAJONZ010013644.1:0-39287 GCA_029582445.1 Solanum paucissectum | reverse complement strand
AGTTTGCATAATTGCGCTCCATAGCAAACATATATATGTATAATTCGCTATACATATACAAAAAAAAACAGTTGTATAATTCGCTATACATATACAAAAGAAAGCAGTTGTATACAAAAGATCAATTGTATAATCTGTGTATGTATAAAACGAGAAAGAGAGAAAGGCAAAAGAAAACTAGGAAGAGAAATATTTGTATTGTATAATTATAAGTGTATAGGACGAAGATATATGTATTTGCATATGTATATACAATTTTCTCTCGCTTTATACAAACAGAAGCGCAATTTATACATTTCGTTTTTGTTTGTATAAGAGAGAGAGGCGAGGGCGGCGAGCGAGATTTGGGAGAGTGGCGAGCGATATCTGGGAGAGGGGGAGAGGGGAACAAAAATATATGTATATATACAATTTCCTCTCGCTTTATACAAACACAAACGCATTTTATATATTTGTGTTTGTATAAAAGCGAGAGAGGCGAGTGAGACTGCCACCAAACGAGAGTGGCGAGCGAGATTCCACCAAGGAGAGTGGCGAAAATAGCAATAGTTTGCTATAGGGTACAATTAAATCAAAGTATATTTATAGCATTTAATTTGAATTAATAGTTTGCTATTATATACAATTTTCCCAATTTTAAATGCCTTCATTTATTTCAAAAGTCATTTTTCCAAAGTTAGTTAAATAGTTTTCAAATCGTCGGATAACTGCACGTTAGCGGTTACTTTAAATGCTAATACCTTCTTAAAGCAGAGATAAAAACCTCTTATCCATTTACTCTAAAATATTAAAGGTTTATCTGTTAAGATCTTTTTAAATTAAGTTTACTTAATTTCTTTAAAAAATTAAGTGGTCAATTTTTTTCTAAAGTATTTTCTTAAGTTGTTTTATACTGAGAATATTTTAAAAGTGATTTTTTTTAAAAGATATTAAAATCATGACGTATTTGATGACTTAATCAATTATTAATTAAATAAATTTTGCATTAAATGGTATTTGCCATTTGAGATAACATAAATGTTTTCATTAAATATAACTAATCCTATTTAATATTTTTTAGGTAAAAAGTCTATGTCAATTTACTCTACTAAGATGATAAAAAAAGTTTGAAACACTATAAAGATAAATCATAAAAAGCAAAAATCAACACATTTGAAGCAAAATCATATTATTTTCAGTTTCATCATGAATAACTTTCATTTCTTCATGTTTGTTGTTGTTCTTCTCCTTCTCAATACATCAGTAGAAGTTGGGGCAATCAGAAATGAGAATATTTCTGTCAATTCGTTAAAAATCAAAGAGATTTATCGATCTCTGGTAGAGTTAACAACTTCCAAAAATTTGAAGGCATCCATGCGTTCAGCTCCTGGAGGACCAAATCCACGGCACCATCCTCCACGTTCCAAGTATGCCCCAAATAAATTTGGGTACACTCAAACCCAATATGACAAAGAGTTAACTTTTTAGAGAAAAACTTCATAAGATGTAATATATTGAATTATACATTTTAATTTTAATTATTACAATATCTTATATGAGTGTTTGGTTATTTTTCTTAAAATTTTTATTATGTTGCTTGAAATTATGTCAATTTGGATCAATTTAGTATAAGGTATTTGTTGTGTGGTATCATCCTCAACATAACATTTTTGCATCATAATTTTTAAAAAATCTCATCACAAGTATAAATAAATACTTAAAAATATTTTCTTAAGCATAGAAAATTAAAATTACTTGCTCTCATTGTAATTTTGAAAGAAGACGATGAAATAAATTTAAGCATGTATCAAATTTATCATTTTATTTAGTAAAATTAAGTTTATATTTTTTAAAATAAATAATATAATTTTTTTAATATCTAATTTGTATAATTTTATATTTATAACTACATGTTCTGTTGTTATTCAAAAGGTACCTTGTGCGGAACCTCAATTGTTTTTGAAAATATGCTGCCAATTTATATTGGGGTGACACAACAAAGATTTCAAATTTTGAATTTGATCCGAGCTAATGTCAGCCGCCATAGCAGGAAAATTCCCGCTATGGCACTGT
The DNA here is from genome assembly GCA_029582445.1 of Solanum paucissectum. Classification (NCBI taxonomy): domain Eukaryota; kingdom Viridiplantae; phylum Streptophyta; class Magnoliopsida; order Solanales; family Solanaceae; genus Solanum; species Solanum paucissectum. Next base: position 37,235 of record JAJONZ010013644.1, on the reverse strand, counting down.
TGTTGTAGTGGCTTGATGGCCACTATAGCAGGACTGACGAGACCAAAACCTAAAATATACATAGATGGGGATTATTCCAAAAATCCTCCTAAGTTTCTCCAAGCTTGGGAATGGATAAAAAGGATTTCAACAAGGGAGGGCGGGGGGGGGGGGGTTTTAGAATCCATGAATTTCAGGCCTACTTCCATTATTATTTGGCCCCACAGAGCCAAAAGTTCACATTTAGGTTTCTTGAGCAGTTTCTTGGTGTCTAGGTAGGCTAGGCTTAACTGAGTAGTTAGATCTGTCTCTAAATGCATGATATGTGTAGATTGATGGGAGATTTCATGCCTAGAGCTTCGAACACAGAGTCTCAATGGTTGAATGTGTTGATTATTCTTGGTTAGGGTGGTAAGGTACATGATTAGTAATGTTGGTCTTGTGAGCTGGATGTTATCATATGGATGGTAACCTGTGGGTAAGAGGATTTGTAGCAAAAAAATTGCCTGAGGTGGGTCAATTAAGATAGGTGATGGTTGAATTATTTCCAATTTACATTATGTGTGCATACTAACCATTTCATTAGCAATGCTTGTACAATACATGATTATGGAGTTAAAAGGGGATGAAGGCGAAAGGATATTGTATTGTCAATCTCATGTCATTGAACTTGTTTTATTTGTTTGTGGTCTTATAAGTGTAGATATATTAATTGTGGTTGTGATTGTGGTGCGATATTGTGATTCTTGGTTGGCTCGGGTACCACGCCTGGTAATAACTCAAGGTTGGCTTGGGTACCATGCCCGGTACATACTCTCGATTGGCTTGAGTACTCTCAATACTACTCTCAAAATATAACTAGCTCATATGTTAAAAAAATAACTCTTTCTGTTTTTTGAGATTATTACTCAAAAATCTTTCTCTAGAGATGGTACTCAAACTGCTCAAAACTCTTTTGGAAATCTCAGTTTCCTCTTATCTTAAATGTAAAAACATTTACTCTTGGGAATGTTTAGTTCTCATATATCATTTTAAAGAAAATGAACTCAGCTCAACTCTTCCCCAACTCAGTGCTCAAGTCTTTAAAACAAGTTTTAAAACAATTTATAAAAAAATTCTTAAAATAGGGTTCATGCCAAATTATGGACGTGAAGGACTCAATTCAAGGTTTTCAATAACCATGCATAAAACTCAATACTTGGAACTCAAAAACTCTAGAACTCAAGGAGTCAATGATACTACTCATCTCAAGAATGCTCGACTCGGAGGGTTCATGCAGAATTATGGGCATGAACTACTCAAATCAAGGACTTAATGATATCTCTCATCTCAAGACTGCTCGACTCATAGGGTTCATGCAGAATTATGGGCATGAACTACTCAACTCAATAAGTAACATGTAGTAGTCCCACAATTACGAATATAATCTCAAAAGGGTTAGGAACTCAATACTCAAGAACTTAGAACTTGAAGATACTACTCCTCTCAAAGATACTCAATTTATGAAGTTCATACGAAATTTATGGTCATGAACGACTTGACTCAAGGGTCGACATAACAATATGGACACATGTATACGACTCTTCTCATTCTCAAACTTATTTCCTCAAAACTTTGTTTAAGAACTCAAGTGTTGGCTTTAAAAAAAAACTTTTCAAAATTTATAACTCAAAATAGGGTTCATGCTGAAATATAGACATGAAAAAATCAACTCTAGGATCTCAATAAAAATATAGAAACTCAATAATTAGGAATAGAATTTTTAAAAGGAACATGAACTCAAGAACTTAAAATCAACTTATCTCAAGAATACTCAAATCTAGGAAAAAAATCCTAAATTACTCTTTTATTGATCTGAAAGTAGATATAGGGCATGAGGACGAACTAGTCCAACACTATGATAGCCTTACATACCTGGAGGAACAAGGTTCTTGAAGAATATTGATTAGAAGTCTTGAAACCCTAGCTTGAAGGTAAACAATCAAAAAAACCTTTCTTGTGATTCTTGAATTAGTTTCTTAAAATATCTATGACCAAGACCTATGATTTTCATTAGTGATTCATAATAGTATGAAGAATTTGAGTTGGAAAGAATGAAATTCTTGGAGAAGGACTTACATTGAAGAAGAATCTTGAAAAAGATTGAAAGAATCTCGAATGAAGTCTTCTACTTTGATTTTTCCTTAGAGTTTTGACCTAGGGTTTGAAAGAGAAGAGAATAATGTATTAAAAGATGAAAATCTGCCTGTTTTGAGCCTTACATTAGTCAAGAAATTTGCAACTCTCACCTCAAGAACTCAACAAGAACTTCATTATCAAAGAACGAAGCACAAAACCTCAAGAACTCAACAAGATTATCAACATACTCAATCTCATAGATGAAATTCGTAAAATAAACTCATGATTAGTGTGTGAGTAAACAAACCCAACACTATGAAAGCTTCCATACCTCAAAGAACTAGGTTGTTGGCGAAATCTTGAATTTTTTGAACGAACGCTTGAAACTTTGAACTTTTTTTCCTCTTGAATCTTCTCTCTAAAACCCTAAACGCGTTTGGGGATGAATGAAATTGATTCAAATCAGTTTAGACCCTAAATTGTGCTTAATTCACGTTTAGAATAAGTGGGGGTAAGGAAAAGACTAAAATACCCCTCCTATTTTTGGGTAACTTTCCTTAAATGGACAGCCTGAATTCAAAAGAGCATATCTCCCTCATACAAGCTTGAAAATTAGCAAATTTGGTGGCGTTGGAACCAGGACTTAGAGATCTTTCATTTGATATCTTATGGGTCTCCTAACTCATCCCGTACTGAAAGTTATGGTCGTTTGAAGTTTACCCAAAATTTAAAAGAACTAAGGAATGACTTGAATGAATTCTCTTTAATTCTTTTTGGAACTCAAGGATCTATATCTAGTGACCTGACCTTAATACTTAAGAAATTTTAAATTCCTAGGTAAAATCCTACTCACAACGAAGAAGGGTTCGAGTCTTAGTTCAAAAAATTTCCTGGATGTTACCTTATTTCCCCCTTGAGATCATTCGTTCTCAAATGACGACTGGACTAGTTATGGAATGGGGTTACTCTCACTATCTGTTCTGACTCATGAACTTGCCTACTAACACAGGCTGGACTGATTCATACCAAGAGTTGGGACCTTCTATAGCACCTAAGTTAAGAACGATGCTATTATGAACATAGTCACACGCTCTCTGAAGTTACTTTATCTGAAACAAAGGAAATATGGGCATGAAGTAAGAATAGGAATAACATGCCTGGGGTAATATGACTGCTAAATATTAAGCTTAGCAACACTCCTCAACTACACTCTTCTTTCCTTATACCATACCTCATTTAATCAACATTGGGATCATATCAAGAACTACCTCATGTTTAACAACACCCCATTCAAGCTTAGAACCTAACCACTCCATGGACTCTTAGTAACCAACTCCCTAAGAAGTTCTCATTCTCTCATCATCCCTGCCATACCAACTAGAATTTCCCGCATTACTACTCGAAACAAACTACTAAGGGATCTCATTTAACTATTTCTCATAGTAAAACCTCATCCTCCTCTTCCTCCTCATTTATAACCTTAGCTGGAATTATCACACTATCATTATCACAATGAGAACATTAATCTTCTCCTTCTAACATCGCTCTACTACTAAAAGGACTTCTGAAAATATATCTCCCATACTCTTTTGAACTCATTACTATCTTATTCTCAACACTTGACTTGATTTATCATCTTATAATCTCCCCCTTAGGTCTAAAACTGTCACTTGGAAGCTATGTACCTATTACATCATCTCTAAACTGGTCGCCATCCCCTTTTCACAACTTAAGTACTATTTGCTCACTTATTATACCTCATTACTTAATCAGTTCTATAACCTTTGGAAGATCATGACCCTCTCAAATAAATCATAAGCCTAGCTTAGATCTATCACTTCATGAATACTTTGTTCTCTTATTCAACACATATATTTAGTCTCCTCTAACACAATGGCACATCGACATCAACTCTATTTTGGTTAAAATATACTCTATCTCATCATGACTATTATTCCTTATTTCACTCATAAAGGAACTCATCACTTATAACTGATTGGGTGCATGATTGCAATAACATAATTTTCCCCATCACTATCTCCCTTTCATAGATTACTGAACCTCTGCATACTTTCCTCTAATTCTGGGTACTTTCACTACTACTGCTCATAATTTTGTAACTCATGCTACCTTTTTGGGATAAAAATACTACCCAAGCTCTAAACATACTTCCTCATAAGGATCTCAGCTGAAACATGGCTTAGAGAAGAGAGTACAACTCTCTTTTAGCTTGAATGCATGATTCATATAAATATGAGCGCATTCCTTTGAAACTCAACACTTAAATCACTCATGGGCTTCTCTCAAGCCCCTCTGGAGTCTCATGACTTCCTCAAGATTTTGCTAAGAGAAACTCATTGATAAAGAACTGAATTTGCTTTTCAACCACCTCTAGTATGAGGGGTAGTCGAATGGATATGAGAACACACGAGTTAGAATGAGTCTCTATGACATAGCTCTATTATACGATTAAGAGTATGAAAGAAGGGAAATTCTTCTTATATGTCTGTAGTTCCTTATTTATAGAAGTGGGGCCCTCACAACCATAAATAAGACCCTACTGACACGGCTTCATAGACACCCTAGGACACTTGAACTCTGTGCTTTGATACCAAGTTTGTCATGACCCCCGAGCATACACCCTGGACGTGGCCAACACTCGAGAACAATTTCTGGTCCCCAAGAAAATTTTCATCCTGGTTGGCTACAAGCGGAAGACTAACTCAAGCATACAAAAACTTAAAACTGAATTAAATTTCATTGAAACCAAATACTCAACCTTTTTAAAAGTCTGTACAATACTCAAAATAAAAGTAAATACAGAAACTCCTCAACTTTGTCTATCTATGAAGCCTCTACTATTACTGAAGGATATCGAAACAAGACCTACGACATCTCAAAACTACTAACTGTAAGATAAAGGTGAAGTCCTCCAGAATATAAGATGGCTCACCAAAGCTGACCGGAATATCACATGACTTAACGAAACGCCTGTTGATGATCCTGAATACCTGTATTTGCATCATAAAATGATGCAGGCCGAATGGCTCAGTACATGGAATGTACGAGCATGTAAGGGGAATTCTAAAACATAAACTTAAGCTTGAACTGATGGAAAAGAAACATACTTACCTCTTCTCAACTCACTCAACTTAACTCAACTCAATGAAACATATTTTCAATAATAAGGGACTCAACTCTGTGAAACATAGTTCAACTCAACTCAGAGAAATAAGGCTCAACTCAACAATAAGATACTCAACATTGGATACTCAACTCAAGATAAAGTAACAATAAAAGATGTAATATGTGGAAAGATTTTAAAATAGTAGATAACAACCCAATGTATTGAATAATACAATAATAACTCAGTTTGTATATAAAACTATAATATAACTCTGTGGAAGATTCTCTAACCGACAACCATCACTATGAGCTACGTGATGATACAACGTCTAGCTTACGCTGCTAGAACTGTACTATAATTTGCTGGGGTATAGAACCTACTACTAAGTGGATCCACTAGTCTATGCTAAAAGCATTAAAGAATCATCTAAAAAGTATGACCCTTTCTACCCACGTTGGCTATATGGTTTAAGGGGGCTGTGAGTTGTTAGAACTCTCCCTCATATCGGTGCTCAATACTACTCCCAAAATATAACTAGCTCATATGTTTAAAAACATAACTCTTTATGTGTTTTGAGATTATTACTAAAAAATCTTTCTCTTAAAAGATAAGGTACTCAAACTGCTCAAAACTCTTTTGGAAATCTCAGTTTCCTCTTATCTTAAATGTAAAAACATTTACTCTTGGGAATACTTAGTTTCCCATATATCATTTTAATGAAAATGAACTCAGCTCCACTCTTCCTCAAATCAATGCTCAAGCCTTTAAAACAATTTCTAAACAAAACTTCTTAAAATAGGGTTCATGTCAAATTATGGACGTGAACAACTCAATTCAAGGTTTTCAATAACCATGCAGAGAACTCAATACTTGGAACTCAACAACTCTAGAACTCAAGGAGTCAATGCTACTACTCATCTTAAGAATGCTCGACTCGGAGGGTTCATGCGGAATTATGGGCATGAACTACTCAAATCAAGGACTTAATGATACCTCTCATCTCATGACTGCTCGACTCATACGGTTCATGCTGAATTATGGGCATGAACTACTCAACTCAAGGACCTTCATGGGTAACATGTAGTATTCCCACAATTAGGAAAATAATCTCAAAATGGTTAGGAACTCAATACTCAAGAAGAACTTAGAACTTGAAGATACTACTCCTCTCAAAGAAACTCAATTTATGGAGTTCATTCGAAATTTATGGGCATGAACGACTTGATTCGAGGGTCGACATAACAATATGGACACATGTATACAACTCTTCTCATTCTCATACTTATTTCCTAAAAACTCTGTTTAACAACTCAAGTGTTGGCTTTATAACTCAAAGTAGGGTTCATGCTGAAATATTGACATGAAAAAATCAACTCTAGGATCTCAATAAAAATATAGAAACTCAATAATTAGGAATATAATTTTTGAAAGAAACATGAACTCAAGAACTTAAAATCAACTTATCTCAAGAGTACTCAAATCTAGGAAAAGAATCCTAGATTACAATTTTACTGATCTGAAAGTAGATGTAGGGCGTGAGTACAAACTAGTCCAACACTATGATAGCCTTACATACCTCGAAGAACGAGGTTCTTGAAGAATCTTGATTAGAAGTCTTGAAACCCTAGCTTGAAGGTAAACAATCAAGAAAACCTTTCTTGAGATTCTTTAATTAGTTTCTTAAAATCTCTATGACCAAGAATTATGATTTTCATTAGTGATTCATAATTGTATGAAGGATATTGAGTTGGAAGGAATGAAATTCTTGGAGAAGGACTTACATTGAAGAAGAATCTTGAAAAAGATTGAAAGAATCTTGAATGAAGTCTTCTACTTTGATTTTTCCTTACGATTTTGCCCTAGGGTTTGCGAGAGAAGAAAATGATGGATTAAAAGATAAAATATTGATTGTTTTGAGCCTTATATTAGTCAAGAACTTTATTATCAAAGAACGAAGCACAAAACTTCAAGAACTCAACAAGATTATCAACATACTCAATATCATGGATGAAATTCATAAAAGAAACTCATGATTGGCGTGTGGGCGAACAAACCCAACACTATGGAAGCTTACATCCTCAAAGAACTAGGTTCTTGGCGAAATCTTGAATTTCTTGAACGAACACTTAAAACTTTGATCTTTTTCTCATCTTGAATCTTCTCTCTATAAACCTAAATGCTTTTGGGGATGAATGAAACTGATTCTAATCAGTTTAGACCCTTAATTGGGTGTAATTCACATTTATAATAAGTGGGGGTAAGGAAAAAACTAAAATACCCCTCCTATTTTTGGGTAACTTTCCTTAAATGGACAGCGTGACATCAGAAGAGCATATCTCCCTCATACGAGCTCAAAATTTAGCAAACTTGGTGGTGTTGGAACGAGGACACAAAGATCTTTCATTTGATATCTTATGGGTCTTATAACTCATCATGTACCGAAAGTTATGGTCGTTTGAAGTTGAACAAAAACTTAAAAGAATTAAGGAATGACTTGAATGAATTCTCTTTAATTCTTTTTGGAACTAAAGGTGCTATATCTAGTAACCTGACCTTAATACTTAAGATATTTTAAATTCCTAGGTATAATCCTACTCACAACGAAGAAGGGTTTGAGTCTTAGTTCAAAAAAATTCCGGGGTTTTACAAAATGATTGCCATGGATTTCAAGGTGGGTCTTCCTAACACTTTGGGTAAGTATGTTTCGATTTGGAACTACGGATATTAGATCGCTAAAGGTTCAATGGAAGCATCATCTGGTTGAAGAAGACACTTGGGAAACCAAGAAGGACATGTGGGACAAGTACTCTCACTTGTTTGAGCATTTAGGCACTACATTCATCATAATTTATCTCACTTTTTCTTGTTGGATCATTCAGGGATGAACGACAGGTAAATTGGTATCTATTGTAACGACCATTCTAGTCGTTAAGGGTGAACTATTTTTAAAAGAAATCAGGTAAGAATACTTCTGGAATAGTAAGTTGAAAATTTCAGGCTAGGCTATTCTTAGACAAAATCTGAGAAAGGGAAAGTCTATGCAAATCTGCGGAAAGGATTGGGTGAAACATCTAAGTAGAGTTTATTTTTCTTACAACTAAGACGTTAAGGAGTCTGCAGGACTTTTCAAAAGTGAATTCGGGTAAGTAGAACTCGCGATATTGAACTTGAAATGAATGATGAGTTAGTTTGATACATCAAGGTTTGAAGGTGTGTTACAAAATAAGCTAATTTGGGAGGCTATATGTGGTTCAATCCCATGCAAGCCACTATAGAGGGTGACACACCGCTATAGCCTATATAGCGGTATTGGGCTGTTATAGTGAGGTTAGTCATAGTTAATGCAGAAAATTCCCCAAAACCTCTTATTATTTTACAAGTGAATTTTGGGTAAGAGAAAGGGCAACCTAGAATGAATTTCATCAGTTTTCCATTGGAATCCTTTGTAAAAGTAAGTAAATAGCTCCCTTAACTAGATAATTTGATTCCTAGGCCTAAGTGGAAGTATTTGCATCCCTAGGGAGTGTTTGGGTTCACCTAAAGTTGGAAAAATTGGGTTAATGAGAATTTTGGGGTGTAAGACCTTGGGTTGTTGTAAAGTTGGTGTTCTTGATTTATTTACCACAATTCACTAATGTAACCATGAGATTGATAGTTCTAAGTGAATTAATGGTGGAAAATCCCTGGATTGGTTGGAAAATCATGAGGTTGGCATAAGCTTAGAAATTAAGCTATAATACAGGAATATTTAAGCCAATTGTGATTAATTTTGTACTGATGTTATTATTTTAGAACAAGAACAAGCTAAAGCTTCATAAACAGAGACAAAAGTTTGTGTTCAGAATTCTTCAACAGTTGTTTAGCGTCCAAGTAGGCTAGGCTTAATTGAGTAGTTAGGCATGTCTTTAATGGCGTAATACCTTGTAAAATAGCAGGAGATTGCATGTATAGGTGTTCAGTCACAGAGTTTGGGCGGATGAACGTGTGTTCATAGTTGTTTAGGATAGTAAAGTATTTATTGTTGCTGGGTGTTATTCTAGGGGTGTTAATTTCTAGGTAATTGGGTTATAAGCTAGAAAACTGTCCATGAAGAGCCGTTTGGTATAGGTGATGGTTGTTTTGTTTCCCATTTATGTTATATGTGCTTGATAACTTCTTTGTTAGTATTACATGTATATGCATGGTTAGGCAGATAAGAGAAGTATAAACTGAAATGTTAGTTAGTTGTCAATCTCATGCATTGAATGTGTTTACTTTATAGTACATGTGTGATTTTATTCATTATAATTGTGATGTGTGATTTGTGTTTTTCATTTGGCTCGGGTACCATGCTCGTTGCTTTTTCAAGTACAATGGGACCAAGAGGAAACACTGCACCACTGCATGCTTCACCACCTCCATGCCCAACTCAGATTGAAAATGAGGGGGAATCTAGTAGCTCGGAGGTCCGAATAAATACTAAAATTGAAAATCACTCCCCTCGAGCTACCAGGTCACGAACAACAAGAGCTATTATACAGCACACTCTTTCCCAGTCTGAAGAGGAAGGCAGTGAGTACGGAAGTGGCGAAGACTCTGATAGCGGTCGTTAGGACAGTGCAAATGAACCTCAATGAGAAGAAGGAGCAGAAGATGATACAGGAGCACATGAAGATAATGAGGCCAAGAAGAGAATGATGATGATAGCGAGGGGGCACCGATGATACAATATGTTGAACAATGGGCATCTGACCCAGTAGTGAAGCAACAAATCATTGACTGCTTCCGCCGGATGCGGACAGTCCCCAGGTCAGAAGACTTCTTTAAGAATGGCATAGTGTCAAAGGCTAGAGGTTTTTGCGGGTGACCCATTATACCCGAATCCAGAGTGGTCGTGGCAGATATCCCGCGTTCCTGACAATTTACAGACTCTTCCAAATGCACCAGTTTGAATGGATGAACAACGCACTGGGAGAGTTCACACACCATCTTTCTAGATAATTCTATGCCTCTTATGTGGACACTCTTATTAACTTTACCGCAGATACTGAAACGACAAAGAGGGCAAACAAACCAGTTGCGGCCACTTGGGGACCATTAAATACAGTCTCGGTGAGGGATCAGACCATGGATATCTTTGAGACCATGATCAACAAGATACTATATGACCCAAAATACATGACACCAACCTCAATAGGATTATTTGAAGGCAAGCACCATGCAGTGACTAGTGACACGGAGATGGAGAATCTGAGTTCGCGGGAGCGCCTCATGCGATTAATTGCTGGGTTTATTTCCACCAAGGGAGAGGCTGTAAACATATTATGAAGGCATCACTCTCCTTTCCTGCCAAGGTTTTATGAAGTGTCCTTGTGATTTCAAAATTCATTGACCAAGTTCATGTTTTTTAGATATCTCTTCAAATGTGTTACTATGCTTAGCTTGGTCATGAATTCCATGTTTTCGATGATGTCCCCTTATGATAATGTTTTACATTTCATGCATGTCCTTCATACCTACTTCATCACATATACTAATGTATATTTGTGCCTACATCATTTCACTAATGTAGGGATTGATAATTCTCCTCCCTTCGTTTGTGGCTAGTTGATCATCTTAGGATTTGAAGAATTGGTGAGTCCTCATACTCTGAGGACGATATCACCTTTATTGCTTCCCTAAGTCTTTTGTTTTTGGATGTTGTACGTGGTGTATGGGTTACGCCCCAACCACTTCTTTTGATGATGTAGAAAGGCTTGTCAAGACTATGTTAGACTTCCGCTTTTAAATGTCAAACTCTCTTATTAATGTGTATGTTTTACTTTGATATATTACTATGTGTATATGTATGTCAACTGACTTGTGTAGGGCCTCTGGGGGTGTTATACGCCATATCACATCTAGGTTGTACTTTGAGTCGTGACAAGAATGAAGTTAGATAAATATTTATGTGAAGAAACTGAGAATGACACCAAAGAATTTAACATTCTGTTTTTGTGGAAAATGAACACAACTAGATTTCCAATTCTTTCTGAGATGGCTTGTGATGTACTATTAGATATTCCAGTTCAAGTGTTGCATCTGAATATGCGTTCTGTACTAGCAAACGTCTTCTCGATCTGTTTAGGAGCTCATTGACTCCTAAATTAGTGCAAGTTTTAGTGTGTCTTCAAGATGGTCTATGAAGTGAAAAACTAAAACAACCTATAAGTGTTGAGGAAGATTTTGATAATCTCTAGCATATTGAAAAAAAGGTAATAGTAATTTTATTATATTTATTGTATACTGTTGTTGTAAATGGCTTATATATACAGTATATTATTGTTCTTTTCAGATTTAGCCAACGCGGCAAAAAATCCTACAATAGTTGACGTGTAGTACAATTGTACCTACAAGATGACTTCCAAAAGGTTAGGTTAATCAATGAAAGTTTTAAGTTAATTGTTATGCACTTGTGTTGATTACAGTTTTGCCTATTGAAACTATCATAAAGCTTGTCTCTCCAATTATAATAATAGATTTTTTTTATCATCATATCATTGTATGTCTCTGCTTATTAAAACTTTTCGATTGCATTCATGGTTGGTCAGGACATCTCACTGCAACAATGTTTGCTTCACCTTTTGATTTGTCGATGTTGCTCGCTACGCTTAGATCCGATGGACCTCCGTAAGATGGCTTTCCATCTTGTAATTGGACTTCATGCTAAATTTAGGACCAAGTATTCTGGCCATTTTGGATCGACTTCTGGTGAAAAGGGTAAGTTTGGGTAACAACAACTCAGATTCTTTGTGTAGTGAAGAAACTTGATGAGTCTGGAATGTTGGATTATCATCAGTTACTGCATTTTCCCATTGCATCTTAGATCCCCATCACACAGTTACTTGTTGTTGTATTGGTGAGGCCACTCAGATTTTCTTTCAAACAGGTTATGGACAATGTTTATAAGGCTGCTATGACTTATGTTGATTTTCTGCACAATGTGAACTTTGATGGCGTTAAGAGAGGTATTGATGGTGTTGGAGATTGGGGGAGGGTGATGAGAGAGAAAGATATTTGATTATTATTATTAAAAGGAAAAAGGGTTTGGTGGACTCTTATACTTGACTAGGATTGTAAACTTGACCCTTCAACTCTCCAAAGTTTCAACTAGACACTTCAACTCTAACAAAATAGAAAATTTAAACCCTTATGTCAGTCGTGTTCCTCAATCGATCTGACATGGATGACATTTATCGTATCCATGTAAAAAAAAAACTACGACATATCCATCTCATTAATTTAATGGTCACAATGTATTTTTATATATTTATTTATCTAACAAATAAATACTTTTAAAAATAAATTTTCACCTTGTTCTCAAGAACTCTAACCCAAAAGAAAGTCCATTTAGAGGCCCATTTGAGCTTACAATTTCATCAAAACTAATATTAACATCAATAGAAGAAAGCACTCAAACCCTACTACTCCTAATACTAAACTTGACACCAAAAAGCTTGAAATTGAAAGAAAAACTCAAACTTGAAAGAAAAAAGATTAAGAAATATGAAAATTTCAAAGTTGTATCTACAATTTCAAAGAGAGATGAAAATTTGTTCTTTGTTTTTTTAAAAGTTTTGCTTCTAAAAAAATAAAAAAAGAAACAATTAGTAGCAGCAAAAATCCTTCTTCAATTTCGATCTGCGCTTTCAATTTGGAGAAGTTTTTTTTCTCTTTTGTTTCCAATTATTTTTGTTGTTGGATTTTTTATGAATGTGTAGTTTTCATTTGAAAATGAGGGAAAGCGAGATTGCAAGAAAAACTTAATTGATAATAGAGAGGATAGTGATATAGCAGGTGGGAGATCTGCTATTTTCCAAAAAGGGTGGGCGGGTGGGTTTGAAGAAGAATGGGGTTTTCTTTTTCTTTTTTGCCTTTTTTTAAGGTAGGTTAATTGTTTTTACTTTTTATTTAATTTAGTAACTTTTTAAATCAATTCACTCTCTTATTTCGCATGTGTAACACACATTTTTTCCAACTTAGTTAAATTTATACCACATAAAGCCAGTTAATGATCAAAGGGGCTTAAAATTTCTATTTTGTTTGAGTTGAAGTATCCAATTGAAACTTTGTGGAGTAGAAGGGTCCAATTTACAGTCCGAGCCAAGTATAAGGGTCCACCAGACCCTTTTACCTTATTAAAATATTAATTATGGAGCTCAAATGTAAAGATAATTAATCAATCCTAGTTTTTAGGGATGTGAGTATATGATTGTATCTTCAATAAGATATATGGTATAAAATATTAAAAGTGGTAATATATGTAATTATTTGAAAGTAGAGGTATGATTAGAATATATGGTAGTGATGTGTCTAATAAGGTGTTTTATCCTATAATATATGACTCACGCATCTAACCTTGAAATAATAGAAACAAATAATCATAAAAGTACAATTATCTAACTTACATTAAAAAAATTTAGCCCAAAACACAATTTGTTATATAATAATATACATTCAGTATACACATACAAAACTTTCATATTTCTTTTTTACAAAAAATGTTTAAAAACTTTATATAAAATATTATGCACCAACATATAATGTTATACAAAATTATAAGAGTTATTTATACACTTATATACATAAATATACAGTTTTATACACTATTATACAAAATGGAATTTTGCCAAACTTTATCACTTGATTTCTCTCGAACGATAAGATGAAATCTTCTCAAAATTCGTGAAGAGGTAGATCTGTTGATGACATATCACCCTAGTAGGTGAGACATCATGAATCACAATAGAATTTGATCGAAAAATATTTTGAAAATGGTTGACACTTTGCTCTTGGGATTTTACCACAATAATTACGTTAGTAATTTGCAATTTTCGAAGTTGTGGATGAACTTTCCAGACAATTTTTATTGCATTAAATTTGTCTCATCAACATCTATCATTTGGCTCTAAGTTTGGTCTTTTGGAGATCAAGAGGGGCTTGTGACTCCATGGCAGCCCTCTAGGACCCTTAACCTCCTCCTTTAGGCCAGCTTAGGTAAACATTAAAAACCTTAATTAAATTATATCAAGTAAATTTATGAGTAGCACTAGAGTGTAATTTATCTCATAATTATACACTTTTGATTCCTTTATGTATAAAATGGGTTATATTTTGACTATTTTTAGAAGTATCTTACCCTCAAATATAGGGTAACAATACTAGTTTAACATAACATATGAATAATAAAATGATTAATAATTCTAAAAAATTGTGAATATTTTTAGGAAAAGGTATCGAATTGCACGTTTCGAATAATTAAAGGTTAAATATGCTTAAATTCAAATACTACTCCCTACGTTTCAATTTGTTTGTCTTACTTTCTATTGTAGTTCATTTAAAAATATATCTCTTTCATTTTTAGCTGTCAGTCCCCGAGCCTATACCCTGAACGTGGCTGGCACTCGAAAACCATTGTTGGCCCCAAGAGAACCCTTGGCTTGACTTACTTACTCAGCGGAACACTTTAAGCATTAAGAAAAGAACTCAAATGCAAGATAATCAACTGTCTCAAATTAAACTCATAATGTTTTAGAAAAATAAACAGTTAACTTAGCCAAAGTGGCAACTCAAATCTGAACATAAGCCAATAACAGGTAAAATAAATGACTAACTGACTGTCTATCTATGAAGCCTCTAAAACTGAGATGGATGTCGGGACAAGACCCCCATCATCCTAATGAACTAAAATGATAAAGTAATGAAAAAGGGGATCCTCCGGAAACAAGGAGGCTCACCAACAACTCTGAAGCTCAACTGGATCAACGATGCACTGGATGCTGATCCTGACTACCTAAATCTGCATCATAATAAGATGCAGGCCAACTGGCATGAGTACATTGAATCTACGAGCATGCGAGGGGAATTCTAAAACAAGACATAAGCTTGAAAGGAACTGAAAAAACATACCTGGGATCAACTCAACTCAACTGAACTCAACTAAACTTATTTCAATATAAAGCAATAAAATAAATGCAATATAAATAAAAGCTTTTAAAAAACATGGATAACAACTCTGTGTATTTAGAAATATAATAGTAACTCTGAATGTATGCAAAGATACAATATAAACTCTGAATGTATATAAAAATACAATTAACTATGTGTATATAAGAATACAAAATACTGTGGTGGGAGTTTCTCTTGCCGACAACCATCACTTAAGAGTTATTGTGACGATACAACGTTTTGCCTCAAGCTGCCAGGGTCGTCCTATACCTTGCCAAGGGTGTAGAACCTGACTACTAAGTGGATCTACTAGTCTATTCTAAAAAGCACTAAGAAATCATCTAAAAAGTATGACCCTTTTCTACCCATGATGGATACATGGTTTATGGGGGCTGGGAGTTGTTTGAACTCTCCCTCATATCGGTGCTCAATACTACTCCCAAAATATAATACTTTAAAAACATACTTCTTTCTGTGGTTTGAAATAATTGCTCAAAATCTAGCTCAAAGGCTATCTTGGAAATCAAAGTTTCCTCTCTTGCTTAATTATGAAAGCATTTACTCTTTACTGAAAAATAGCTCAAAGGCTCTTTTGGAAATCTCAGTTTCCTTTCTTATTTAAATGTGAAAACATTTTAGACTCTTTGGGAATACATAGTCCTGATATACTCTTTTGAAGAAATGAACTTCAAATCTTTACTCTTTACTCAACTCAAAACTCAAGTCTTAAAACAAGGTAAAAAACATTTATAAAAGACTTTTGGAAGACTTTATGAACCTCTCTTGACTTGACTCTTAACTTCTCTTGACTTGACTCTTAACATCCCTTGAATTGAATTATGGATTCAAGGATTGTGATTTGTGATAGGAAAGATCTCATGATGTTTAGGAGTGTTTTTAGATACTTAAACATGAGAAACAATCAAGAAATCACTGTCTGGAAGCAAGTTCGCGACGCAGAGATGCATTGAAATATTTGGTCGTGAAATAAATTTTGAGGCAGAACGGTCCGTGACCACTCCACGACGCGGAGAACATTTTTCAAATCCTAAGGAACATGTCCGCGACGTGGACCTGGTACCCAGATTTGCCCGACTTGTTCCTTCTTCATTTTCTACCCCCAATTCGCCTAAATTCTATTCTTTTTCTCAATTCCTCTTTAGATTCAGATACCCAGCACATGTACACAAGAATCTAACTCGAAACAACTCTAACAATCGACCTTAAACTCTCAAGAACTCCTCAATCTCATCCCAAATTCAAGAACGAAAGTAATTCAAGAATACAACTCAAGAACATCAAAGTCTCAATCTTTTAGGACAAAAATCATACTGAAATAAACATGTTTGGTGCGTGGGTGAACGAACTCAATGCTATGTGAACTCACATACCTCGTAGGATTGAATCATTGGTGAAACCCGCACTCAATTCCTCAAGAAATCGACGAATCCTTGCTTCTTCTCCTCTCTTTTTTTCTTCTCTCAAAACCCCAACTCTTTTTGATGAAGCGTACACTGAACCAAATCAGTTTATACCCCAACTTAATTACCATAAACGAAATTAATTAATAGGGTAGTGAAAAGACCAAAGTACCCTTCTAAAATCCAGTTTTGACTTTCCTTATCTACACAGCCCAACTTCAAATGGACATATCTCCCTCATACGAACTCGAAATCGCACAAATTTGGTGGCGTTGGAAAGATAATTCAAAGATATTTCCTATGGTATCTAGTAGAACACCTAACTCATCCTAATATAGGAGTTATAGTCATTTGAAGTTGACCCAAAACTCATACTTAACTTAATTTTTGTCAAATTTCCAGATTTATATTCTTTCCAAAAATGACTCTTTCTAATTCTAAGTCTTTCTAGTAGCGGGGTGTTACAATATCTCCCCCTTGGGAACATTCATCCTCCAATAAGACTACTCTTAGTAGGCTGGGGTGTGACATCTAACATCTAGCTCAAACATCCAAATGGAATCCGTTAGTTGAACTTCTAATTGTGCAAGTCTATGCACATCTCTTGCTAACTCTTTTTATCTTCCTCAAAATGGGCGGTACTACCCATAGACAATCTGCTCAAGGAATCAACAACAACATTAGCCTTACCTGGGTGATAAAAAATACTCATGTCATAATACTTGAGTAGTTCTAACCACCTCATTTGTCTGAGATTAAGCTCTTTTGACTTTTTTTATCGGTGAACACATCCACATGAACACCATAAAGATAGTGACGCCATATTTTCAAAGCAAATACTACGACAACCAACTCTAGATCATAGGTTGGTAATTCTTCTCGTGAACTTTCAACTGTCTGAAGGCATAAGCTATAACTTTACCATTCTGCATTAACACACAACCCAAACCAACTCTGGACGCATCACAATATACAACAAAGCCTTGTGTACCTTCTGGTAAGGTCAATACAGGGGCAGTAGTCAACCTCTTTTTCAATTCCTGAAAACTTTTCTCACAAGCTTCAGACCATTGAAACTTAACTATTTTCTGAGTTAACTTAGTCAAAGGAGATTAAATAGATGAAAATCCCTCGAAGACCCTTCTATAATATCCAGCCAACCCCAAGAAACTCCTAATATCAGTTGGAGATGTGGGTTTAGGCCAATTCTGCACTGCCTCTATTTTCTGAGTATCAACTCTAATTCCATCACCGGAAATAATATGGCCTAAGAATGCCACAGATTCAAGACAAAATTCACATTTAGAAAACTTAGCATATAACTCCTTATCCTTTAAAGTTTGGAGAGCTATTTTGAGATGGCGAGCATGATCTTCCTCATTCCTCGAATAGATTAGAATGTCATCAACAAATATGATAACAAACATATCTAAATAAGGCTTGAATACTCTGTTCATAAGGTCCATGAAAGTTGCAAGTTCATTAGTTAAACCGAACGACATGACCAGAAACTCATAATAACCACAATGGGTCCTAAATGTTGTCTTAGAAATATCACATTCCCTTACTTTCAACCGCTCTTTCAACTCTTTTAACTCTGATGGTGCCATCCTATATGGTGGAATAGATTTAGGACGAGTATCGGGAAGAATATCTACACCAAAGTTTATTTCTCTCTCAAGAGGGACTCCGGGAAGATCATATGGAAACTCTTTTACTACTGGAACTGACTGAATATGATGTATCTTAACACTAGAGTCATTAACTTGGACTAAGTGATAGACACATCCCTTGGAAACTAACTTTCTTGCCTTAAGTTACTAAATAAAATGACCCTTAGGGACTACTGAACTACTCTTCCACTCTATAACTGATTCACTGGGAAACTGGAACTTGACTACTCGAGTTCTACAATCTATTGATGCATAACAGGCATGAAGCCGGTCCATACCTAAAATGACATCAGAATCTACCATATCTAACTCAACTAAGTCAGCCATGGTACTCTTGTGATTGATGGAAATTGTACAATAACGATAGACTCTCTCAGCTAGAATAGACTCACCATCAGGTGTAGAAACACTGAAGGGCTCAAGAAGTTGCTCAGGAAGAACATCAAAATTCATAGCAACATATGGAGTTACAAAAGATAAACTCGCTCCTGGATCCATGAAAGCGTAAACATTAAAGTTAAAGACTTGGATCATACCAGTGACAATATCTGGAGAATCCTCTTGCTCTTGGCGACTAGTGATAGCATAAAGATGGTTCGATCCTCCGTCTACCCCTGAAGTAACTCCTTTAGATGCAACTCTGTCTGGTGGAGCAACTGAAGAATATTAGGCTCGATTGCCCCCATTACCATTACCTTGCCTGTTCTCAGGACACTCTCTCATAAAATGACCGTTCTGACCACACTTGAAACAACCAGTGGAGCCATCACGACACATCCCTGAGTGGTTCCTACCACACTTAGCACATGCAGGAGGCTTACTACCCCCTTGTGCCATACTACCTTGAGAATAGACATGTTTAGCTCTGAAATTCTAACTATTGTACTCACCTCTGTTCTTTGGTCCAGGTTCCCTAGCAGATGATGGAGCAGGTCTCTTCTGCTTAGGTTGGAAAGAAGACCGGTTCGCATTACTCTTTTGCTGCCAGGACTCATTCCCTGATGTCTTAGCCCTCTTATTCTTAAACTCTTATCTATCCCTTAGCTTGTCCTCCTCAACTTGTTGCACATGGATCATCAGTCTTGCTATGCACATGTCACCTATTAGCATGGCTGCCTTACTTTCCTTATTTGACAGGCGAGGCAACCCAATAATGAATAAACTCATATTTCTCCTCATGTCGGCAACCTTCTCTTTGTTTCTCTTAGCTCACCGGGAAATAAACTCCCCATGAAAGCACTCTCAAGACAGTCTAACTCACAATCGGTTACACGCAAGCACGAGTTAGAAAGAAACTTTTTAGAGATAAAACTCTAACACACGAAATGAGTATGAAAGAAGTGAAGGAATTTCCTAAATGTTGCAGCCTCCTAATTATAGATGTGGCGCGCTTCACACCGATAACTAGGACTCTACAGACACGACTTCAAGACTCCCTAGGACTCTTGAATTTTGTGCTCTGATATCAAGTTTATCACGCCCCGACCCTACACCCCGGACGTGGCTGGCACTCGATATTCATTGTTGGCCCCAAGCGAACCCTTTGCCTAGCTTACTTACTCAGCGGAAGACTTTAAGCATTAAGAAAAGAACTCAAATGCAAGATAATCAACTGTCTCAAACTAAACTCATAATGTTTTAGAAAAATAAGCATTTAACTTAGCCAAAGTGGCAACTCAAATCTGAACATAAGCCCATAACAAGGTAAAGACAAATGACTAACTGACTGTCTCTCTATGAAGCCTCTAAAACTGAGATGGATGTCGGGACAAGACCCCCAACATCATAATGAACTAAAATGATAAAGTAATGAAAAAGGGTATCCTTCGAAATCAAGGAGGCTCACCAACAACCCTGAAGCTCAACTAGATCAATGATGCACTAGATGTTGATCCTGATTACTTGAATTTGCATCATAATAAGATGCAGGCCAACTGGCATCAGTACATTGAATGTACGAGCATGCGAGGGGAATTCTAAAACAAGACATAAGCTTGAAAGGAACTGAAAGAACATACCTAGGCTCAACTCAACTCAACTGAACTTATTTCAATATAAAGCAATAAAATAAATGCAATATAAATAAAAGCTTTTAAAACATGGATAACAACTCTGTGTATTTAGAAATACAATAGTAACTCTGAATGTATGCAAAGATACAATATAAACTCTGAATGTATAAAAAAATAAAATTAACTCTGTGTATATAAGTATACAAAATAATGTTGTGGGAGTTTCTCTAACCGACAACAATCACTTAAGAGCTATTGTGATGATACAACATTTCCCTCACGCTGCCAAGGCCGTCCTATACCTTGCCAAGGGTGTAGAACCTGACTACTAAGTAGATCCACTACTCTATGCTAAAAAGCACTAAGAAATCATCTAAAAAGTATGACCCTTTTCTACCCATGATGGCTACATGGTTTATGGGGGATGGGAGTTATTTGAACTCTCCCCCATATCGGTGCTCAATACTACTCCCAAAATATAATACTAGCTCTTATGTTTAAGAGCATACTTCTTTCTGTGGTTTGAGATAATTGCTCAAAACTTAGCTCAAAGGCTATCTTGGAAATCAAAGTTTCCTCTCTTGCTTAATTATGAAAGCATTTACTCTTTACGGAAAACTAGCACAAAGGCTCTTTTGGATATCTCAGTTTCCTTTCTTATTGAAATGTGAAAACATTTTAAACTCTTTGGGAATACATAGTCCCGATATACTCTTTTGAAGAAATGAACTTCAAATCTTTACTCTTTACTCAACTCAAAACTCAAGTCATAAAACAAGGTTTAAACATTTGTAAAAGACTTTTGGAAGACTCTATGAACTTCTCTTGACTTAACTCTTAACTTCTCTTGACTTGACTCTAAACTTCTCTTGACTTGCCTGCTAACTTTCCTTGAATTGAATTATGGATTCAAGGATTGTGATTTGTGATAGGAAAGATCTCATGATGTTTAGGAGTGTTTTTAGATAGTTAAACTTATGAAACGATCAAGAAATCACTGTCTGGAAGCAAGTTCGCGACGCGGAGATGCATTTAAATATTTGGTCGTGAAGTAAATTTTGAGGAAGAACGATCCGTGACACGGAGAACATTTTTTAAATCCTGCGGAACAGGTCCGCGACGCGGACCTGGTACCCAGATTTACCCGACTTGTTCCTTCTTCATTTTCTACCCCCAATTTGCCTAAATTCGATTCTTTTTCTTAATTCCTCTTTAGATTCAGATACCCAGCACATGTACACAAGAATCTAACTCGAAAAAACTCTAACAATCGACCTCAAACTCTCAAGAACTCCTCAATCTCATCCCAAATTCAAGAACGAAAGCAATTCTAGAATACAACTCAAGAACATCAAAGTCTCGATCTTTTAGGACGAAAATCATACTGAAATAAACATGTTTGGAGCGTGGGTGAACGAACCCAATTCTATGTGAACTCACATACCTCGTAGGATTAAATCCTTGGCAAAACCCGCACTCAATTCTTCAAGAAATCGACGAATCCTTGCTTCTTCTCCTCTTTTCACCTCTTCTTTTCAAAGATCTTTCCAACGGTATTTGGTAGCACACCTAACTCATCCTTAGCTAGGATTTATGGTCATTTGAATTTGACCCAAAACTCATACTTGACTTAATTTTTGTCAAATTTTCAGATTTTAAGTCTTTCCAAAAATGACTCTTTCTAATTCTAAGTCTTTCTAGTAGCGGGGTGTTACATTAGCAACCCTTTAATTCAAACTTTTCATATGACATTCTTAAGACCACAAGATTAAATGACATTTTGGTACATTTAAATATCTTTAATTTAAGACCATAAGATTCAAAAGTCTTCTTTACTTTCTTAAACTCCATGCCAAGTCAAAACATGACAAACAAATTGAAACGAAGTATAATTACATGAAAAGTTACTATTATGAGTTTCAAGTTTATCATATCAAAGTAATATAAAAAAGTTGAAAATATGAATTAAAATTCATTTAATTTGATCTAGATAAATGGGAACTACAACAAATAATGATATATCTAGTGAAATTTCCTATGTGGTAATTGAAAATGGTAATGTACGCATATCTTATTCCTACTCTTGTGAAGTTAGAGAGATAGGTTCACACATTTAGCTCAAGTGAAAAAAATCAAAGTAGTAATGAAAAGAAAAAATGACAATGAAGAAAACATTACTACTAATAAGGAAAACAATACATATCATTAATAAAATAAAAAGCAACATTAACAATAGTAAAATAATGTGATAATCAAAATATAATAAATAAAAAATAGTAAAATATATCAAATGCAACAAATTACATGAATAAGGAATACAATGACATACACGGTGCTCCGAACGATAAATAACCCTAATCCCATTGAAAATCAAGACAACACTTACCTACATATGCCTACTAATATTCTACCCTAATTAACGACCATATATCCTACTATCTAAGGTCCTTAGAGAGATGAAACTACATTATTTCCTGTCTAATCTCCTCTATCCCAAATACTTCTTCAGTCTATCTCTACATCTTCTAGTACCGACTATATCCCACCTCTCGCACCTCCTCACTAGCATGAGGCATCTACACATATCCTCTTTACATGCCCAAACCATCTCAACTTGTTTTTCTCATATTGTCCACGGTGAAGGTTACTCCTAACTTGTCTCAAATATCCACATTTTTAAATTTTATCTCTCCAAGTATACCCACACATCCATCTAAGCAACAACATTTCCATATAACAAATTCTCTCTAACTATTACTATATATGTACTCACCTTTAAATTTTGATTAAAGACTCATAAGACAAGCTTCTAGCTAGTTCATTCTCACCACACTAGTATGATGTTTGACTTTACCATCAATCTTTCAATTTTCTTAAATTAAAGGCTCAAGATACTAAACAAAAATTACTGTAAAAAACATTTTTGAATTGAGAGACTAATAATAATATCAACCGTGGGAACAATTAAAGGGTTCGTATGTGATAAGGATAAGGATACAAAGTCTTAGTACATTAGTATGTTTGAGTCATATACGTAGTTAGTTTCTCTTTTCTTTAGGTCTCTTACGTTCAACAGACTCCTTTCTCTTCTATACTTGTTCATGTATAAATACGACACATTGAATATGAAATAGCATATGATGAGATTGGTCAATCTTTCTCATTGCTTGACTAAAGAATGCATTTTTTGGCTCTAGCACTTCTGTCATGAGACGTAGAAGCAAAAAAAAGAAAAAAGGAGTGAATAGGGCTTATGGATCATCAACACACGAGGAATCTGGTTAGCACCCATATTTAAGAATAAAAGAACAAAGACTTGACGGGACGGTATTCACGAGCAGATGACGAGCATGAGTGAAGAAGGGTCTTATGTTACCATTTTTGGTGGTAAAGTTGTATCAATAATATATTACGCTTTCATAATCACATACAACTCTTATATGGTATCAAGAGCCTCCTAAAACTCTGATGAGTATATCCGATCGTGTTCCTTTTTTTTTCCAGAATTCCAACTCTTTTTTTCCCAGAATGCCTGCTACTTCCTCGTCTCCTAACTCTCCAGCAGTCACTCTCAATCAAGGGGGTGTCATTCAGCCCTCTCAATTGATCTCTTTTAACCCTGCGTCTCAGCTATCCTTCAAGCTAACAGGAAGTGCGAATTATCCAACTTGGAAATCCGAAGTTACCACTCTATTGTCTGGCTACGATCTTCTTACCTTTGTTGATGGTTCACTTCCCATCCCAACTGCACACATTCTGGACAAAGACAATACCCAAATCCCTAACCCCAACTTGAGATTATGGCAGCGACAAGACAGTCTTATTCGCAATGCCATTATGGCATCAGTTGACGCTACAATCGCTCCCCTCATTGCCCATGCTTCCACTGCCAAAAAAGCTTGGGATATTCTCCAAACAACTTATGCGAGCAAATCACACTCCAGAATTTTTAGTTTGCGCGATACTCTGGCAAATATCAAACGAGACGCACGTTCAATTAGTGATTATATGAGAGAAATCAAGTCCATTACAGATGATTTGTCCTGTAGAGGTTCACCCGTTAACCGTGAAGAACTTGTCATTAAGGTCCTGAGTGGTCTAGGTCCCGAGTACAAGGAGTTATCTGCAGCAATAAGAGCTCGTGATAATCCTATCACACTCGAAGAACTCTTTGATAAACTCTTTGCACAAGAGATGTTCATCAAACACTCAGACCCTAAGGTAGACACACCCATGATCAATGCTCAACTTCATCAACATTCCACCAATAATAGTCCCAAAAATAGACAGCCTAACTCTTCCAATCGTAGGAACACTACTCCATCAGGCTCCTACAACTCTCATAATCAATTTTTTGCCCCGAATAACAATTCATTCACCTAGCAGAATACAACCAAAAGCAACAATCAGCGGGTCCAATGTCAACTTTGTGATAAGTTTGGTCACATTGCAAAGGTATGTAGGTCCAAATCACACAATGCTACTAAAGCATATGCTAATTTTGTCAACCGTCACTCTTATGCTTCCAATTCTCCAAGCCCTTGGGTTGTGGATTTCAGAGCCTTGCATCATATTGCCAACAACTTTCACTCTCTTCAGACTCCAACTGAGTTCTCTGAAACGGATGCGATAATTGTTGGTGATGGTAAAAGAATTCCTATCACTCATATTGGTCACACTACTTTATCTTCTCCTAATCTTGTTGCCAACTTTCTTTTAAAAAATGTTCTTTGTTCTCCATCTATTAAAAAGAAGTTGATTTCTGTTGCTCAATTTTGTAGGCAAAATCTAACGTCTATTGAATTTTTTCCTTATTCTTTTGTTGTGAAGGATTTGAGCACGGGGGCATGTCTTATTCAAGGCAAGAGTAATGGTGATCTCTATGAGTGGCCTACGAACATGACCAAATCAGTCACACCTCGTCTTCAAGCATATTTTGTTGCATCAACAACTCCATCATTGCATCTATTGCATGCTCGTCTTGGCCATCCTCAACCTCGTATTACCAAAGCTTGTGTCTCTTCTTTCAACCTACTAGTGAACCATGTCGAGTCTTTTACATTTTGTAATTCATGTTTATGCAATAAGAGTCATCGTCGACCATTTGGTAGCAATTCAATTACAAGTTCTAGGCCTTTTGATGTTATTTACTCAAATGTTTGGGGTCCCTCTCCAACTATCTCTTTTGATAATTTCAGATTCTATGTTATTTTTGTTGACCATTTCACGAAATATACTTGGTTGTTCCCTCTCAAATCCAAATTAGACGTTAAGGATATTTTCATTAATTATGTTCAAATGGTTCAAAACCAATTTCAATTGAGAATTAAAACGTTATACACTGACGGGGGAGGTGAATACATTGGCCTTAATCAACCCTCTTGAAATTTGGGATCCTGCATCTTATAAGTCCTAACTACACTTCCCAACTAGTTGGCACTGTCGAAAGAAAACATCACCACGTTGTGGACACCGCTTTAACTTTTCTTCACCATGCTTATGTCCCTCTCAAACTTTGGTCTCTCACTTTCCAATCTGCAGTCTACCTCATTAACATGCTTCCAACACCACTTCTTGGTCTTAAATCTCCATTTCAGTGTCTCTTTACACTACCACAAACCCTCTTAAACTAAGGGTTTTTGGTTGTCTTTGTTATCCATGGTTAAAGTCATACACGTCAACCAAACTTGATCCCAAGTCCAATCCTTGTGTGTTCATGGAATATTCCGCTGCCACCAATAATTATGCTTGCCTAGACCTTGCCAATTTCAAAATGTATATCTCTAGGCATGTCCTATTCGTTGAACATATTTTTCCATTCACAACCAACTATCCTCAGTTCTCTCGTCCACGAGTCTCGCACATGGAAAAATGATTGTGTCCAGATGACCCCTCCAACTCTTCCTCTTCCTCACAATCTCCTTTACCTCCTATTGTTGCAGACCCAATTCCAATTCCTACTACTACTGATTTGGTCAACTCCATTTCTACTCGTGGATCACACACTCAAGGCCATCAGGATGACATGCCAACCAGATCCCTTGTAAGTTCTCCTACACACTCTCTGTCTCTTTCTCCTTCTCATAATAACAGTCCCTATGCATCTCCATAACCAACTCCTGAAACACCATCAAATTGAATGGTCACTAGGTCTCAAAATAGTATTTTCAAACCCAAAGTGATTTTTGATTACCTTGCAACCTCCACCGTAAAACACCTTCCGCTTACCCCAAATACCTTTAGTCAAGCATCCAAATATCCTGAATGGCATGCTGCTATGACAGAAGAACACATAGCTTTACTTAAAAATAAAACTTGGTCATTGGTTCCATCTACTCCCTCTCAAAACGTAGCTGGATGCAAATGGGTGTTTCATGTCAAACACAAGACTGATGGATCCATAGAGCATTACAAAACCAGATTAGTGGCAAAAGGATTTCATCAACGTCCTGGAATTGACTTTCATTCCACCTTCAGTCCAGTTATCAAAACCACAACTATTCTCCTCATATTGTCCCTAGTTGTGTCTCTTAAATGGCCGTTGCGTCAACTTGACATAAACAATGCCTTTCTACAGGGTACTCTACATGACGTCATTTTCATGAAACAACCACCTATATTTGTAGATTCCTGATTTTCCAATCACGTGTGTAAACTAAACAAATCTATTTATGGACTTCGCCAGGCACCATGAGTATGGTATACTGAAATAAAGAAGTTTCTCTTATCATGTGGCTTTGCTCGTTCCAAATCTGATGATTCTTTATTCATAAAATAGTCTCCTAATTCTCTCATTATGATCTATGTTGATGATATTGTTGTTACAGGCTCACAACTCACAAGTCTATGCAATAATTAAGTTGTTGGGTGATAGATTTTCAATTAAGGATCTTGGTCCTTTACATTTTTTTCTAGGTGTTGAAGTTATCCAACATGATCATGGATTGACTCTCACACAAAGTAGCTTTATTGCATACATACTCACCAAGTTCAATATGTTGGATGCAAATAGTGTGAGCACTCCTCTGTCCACAAGTGAAATTTTATCCTTGGATGACGGTTCTCCGTCAGCAGATGCTACACTTTATAGGCAGGTCATTGGCTCATTGCAATACCTCACCTTCTCACGGCCTGATAAATGCTTTGCAGTAAACAAGCTCACTCAATTCCAACACTCTCCATCAATTAAGCATTGGCAAACCACAATGAGGCTTCTTCGTTATTTGAAAGGAACCATAACCTATGGACTTCACTTCAAACATGGTAAATCTTCTCAGTTACTTGCATACTCAGATGCATATTGGGGTGGTATTCCCGATACTAGACACTCCACTTCAGGCTATGTTATTTTTCTCGGAAAGAATTCAATTAGTTGGTGCTCTCTTATAGTATGAATGTAGTTGCCTTAACATAAATGAGTTTTACTAGACGTATATGATATGCATAGGTGAATCTACAATTTAAATTTTAGATTTTTATTGTGATCTTAAGCTATTATAACCAAATACAACTCAGTGTGTCCCTATAAGTGGTAATCTGTGAAACTTGGGGTGCACATAACATTTACCCCTATCTCTATCGGGCAGAGAGATTGTATCTGATAGACCCTCAACTAAAAAAATATTTTAAAAATAGGTTTAAAAATTACAAGAGTAAAAATAACTAAATTTATATATGAAGAAATTATCGAAGAAAATAAAAATATCGGAAGCATAAATAGAAAAGATAATCAACGTAAACAAACTAATAGTAATACTAAAATAGAAAAATAAGGTAATGGAGAACAATAATAATGATAATACTGATAAGAAGAAGAGGGATCAAATAAGGTGCTCTGATAAAATGATCTCCCACCGTAAGAGAAAGAAATCAATCGACTACATGCTAACCTTTTATTTTGATTCTCAAACTTCATATTTCCTATTTAGGATCATTTCCTCGGTAAGTTAAATCATGTTCTGTTAAGTATCTCTCCCTAATTCATTTTTGGTCTACCTCTATCTCCCCTTAGGTCTATTACTATTTTAACGACCCATCCCGTCGTTATAGATGAAGTAATCATTAAGAAACAAAGTAGTCGGCCAGTTGCTATAGAGGTCTTGCCCATTATTGTCAAGGATCATTTTGGAGAAGATAAAGGGTGTCCTAGGACAAATTTCAATAGTTTTTTCATCAAGAATCTTCGTAAATATGAGCAATCCAATCCCCTAATTTTGTAGTTCGATTTTTAAGCCTTAGAGAAGATACTTATGGCCCTAGGAGAGGGTTTGAATTCATCTGAAGGTGGGGAAAATCTGGTCTTATGAGAATTTTAGTGTGTAAGACCTTGGGCTGTTCTTAAGAGAGGTTATTCTTGATTTTATTTATCATAATGTACTAGTATAACCATGAGATTGGTTATCCTAGATGAACTAATGGTGGGAAATCCCTAGATTGAGTGGGAAAATCATGAGGTTGGCCTAAGGTGTGGGATTATGATATAATCTAGAAATTTTTAGGTTATTTGTGATTGATTTTGTAATATATTATTATTTTGGGTCAAGAACAAGTTAAAGCTTCACAAAGGGGTCAAAGTTACGATCAGACTTCTGCAGCAGTTGCTTAGCGCCCAAATAGGTGTCTTAACTGAATACTTTAGATCTGTTTCTAATTGCATGATATTTTATAGATTGAAGAGAGATTTCATGCCTAGGCCTTCGGGCACAGAGTCTATATGGTTGAAAGTTGTTGTTTATTACTGTTAAGGTGAGGGGGGAAATAATGACTAATGGGTTGTTTTCTAGTTCTTAATAACCTTGAGTTTTTTGGTTAGGGTGGTTTGGTGGTAATTGTAAGGTTAGGTATTATGAAATTGTTGTGTTATAACCATTTTTGGAACTGGTGGTAATAAAGGGAAACAAAATGAGTGAGAAAACTATTAACTCATGAGATTATCGAGGTAATTTTTGGGATTGAATGTGTGTTCATGTTGGCTGATTCATGTGAAATGCTTGTGTAATGCATGTTCAGAAAATAAAAGGGTAAATGTGAAATGACTTCATATTGATAATCTCATGCAATGAACATGTTTAATTTACTAATGGCTTTAAGTGTGGTTGTTCATCGTGATTATGATTGTGCATGTTGTTTGTGATTGTTGATTGACTCGGGTACCACGCCGGTACAAATTTACTAATGGTTGGCTTAGATACCATGCGGCTACACTAATAGTTTATGTGTGGATTTCATAAGAGAAACTGATCAATATGTTGGCCCATGAGCGGCCGGACTTGTGTTTAAATGTTGTGATGGTTCTTGTGTAGACTAGGTTTGCATGTTAAACACTATGAATGATGTTTTAGGGATCTTGGATTGTTTGAATTACTTGAAAGGTGTGATGAATCTGGTATCGCTTGTTATGTTGAGGTTGTTCATGTTTATTGTATGTATCAACTCAAAGTACAGACTAGGAGTCCGAGCTATATTTTACTTAAGATTATAATTGTATGTTATATGTTTTGCTAAGTTGTGGTTACTAGGTCATGTTGATGACCAGGGATTTGATGCATAGTTTTAATACTGGGACTTGTTATGATTGTTCAGTTTTAGAACATATATGATAAGGGGGATTTGAGTCAAGATGGTTTAGTAAGGTCTTGCGTGTGGTTTACTAAAATGGGTCAAGGGCCAGGGTGTTGGTATGAAAGTTAGAGGGAGAATAATAGACTAGTTAATATAGTTAGTAGTGGTCTTATATTCAAAATATCTATATGTGATAGAAGGATTAGGTTATGATCTGATATGAGGGTGGCATGACAGGTAGGCTTGGGAAGCCTTAGGGTGGCATAAAATGATAGGCTTGGGAAACCTTAGATTGGCAAATGGGTTGAATGTTTAGTGGTAGATTTGACAGTGGATGAGGTAGGAAACTAGGATCAAAGTGTGCAAGTTTATGGGTATTATGCTTGGGACGATAAAAATGGGTGGATAAAGACTTGAGGTGGTCCAACCTTATCATTTCATGTTTCTTCTAAATGTCTGTTTTATATTAAGTGGTGAATTGGGGTCGACTGATGATGCCTAACCGTACATATTTTGTGTACTAATACTACTCTTGCTATGCTACTTGACATAGTCTGGTTGCAAGATTCAGTAACGTTTCATAGGTGAAGACAAGGATGATCTCCGATAGGTTCTATTCGTCTTTCCTCTTGGTGGGAGTTGCGGTTTATTTTCCTTGTATATTACATTCTCTTAGTATCTCTTGTACCTGTTTAGACTGGTTCATTGGGGGAGGGATCGGTGTATTTTCTTTACAAAGATATTTGTTTCACAAATTGTGAGTATTCCAATATAAAGATAGGGTGTTTAGTTTATGTTTGTTTGCATGATATGATTAAGTAGAGTTGAGGGTTCTCCTATCTAGGTGTTAGAGTAGGTGCCTTCACGGCCCGATGGGTTGGGTCGTGACAACTACCAACCTCTTGCACCTTCTCAATAGGGCATTTGCACTTCTTTTTACATTCCCAACTGATCTCAACACCATTTCTCGCTTTTTGACCTCCATAGAGGTCACTTCCACTTTACTCCATATATTCTTATTCCTACTTTTGTCTTTGTAACAACCTGTTAGGTCGTTTTGAGTACTATAACTCTTTTTTAAAACTCTTTCCATAAATTTTAAATGAAATTTTTGAACTATTCATTCAACTATGGTAATTTAGTTGGCGGGTATTTATTAAATATATTTTTTTAGTTAATGATTAATGGGAAAAGTCCATAATTTATTTAATACTCTATGCCACTTGGCTCATGTGTAAAATGAATTAAATTATTAGGGAATTATTTTTTGATCCATAAAATCTATATCTATATTCCCTTAAAAGCATGAACTCCTAACTTGAATGTTAAATTACTATAATATCCCTAACTTAGGTTGTGACTTTTTCGATGAGTTGTGACTTTCTGATAAGTTGTGACTTTTTTCAAAGGGTTGTGATTTTTCGATGAGTTGTGACTTTTCCAAAGAGTTGTGACTTTTCCCAAGTGTTGTCACTTTTCGAAAGGGTTGTGAATTCTCAGAAAGGTCATGACTTTTCAGATAAGACACAAAAAACACTTGTTCATACTACCCTTTGTTTACTATAAATAGAAGGGTTTCCTCTCAGTTTTCAATCACAAATTTTATTTAATCTTCTACTCTTCTTCTTTTTGCATTTTAAATATTGTTGTGTGATTTATTGTCGTTGAGTGAGTTCGAAGTTTAGCGAAATATGAGGTACCACTATTCTGATGAAGTAAACTGTTCAATCCTAAGAGGGTATATTCCTTAACCTCGAGTACTTGAGAAAAATAATTCTGATGATATAATAATTATTTTTTGGTTTAGTATATACATTAGTATGTAATGTTCCAATATATGAAATTAACATGATGTAGTCTAAATTCATTTATTTTTATTAACAATTTCTTTTGTGATGTAGATATATGCTTTTGAATATCTTTTTCAAAATTTATTAAAATTCTCAAGAGTTAGAATTGTCACGATTTTATTTTTTTTATATGCTCAAGACAAAAGAATGACTTTATTTATCAATTCTACTTATGTGATTTACATTGTCAGGAAGTTTTCTTCAAAATAGTTATTAATATATATACATTACCCTTTTGTTTTACTGATTTACTATCTCTTAATATTTAAGTATTTTCGACGAAGGAAAGTTTATATGTCTTGTAATAACCCTGTTAAAGTTTGTATTAGTTTAATTTTTATTGTAGTCTAAATTCATTTGTTTTTGTCAACAATTCTTGTTGTGATCTAGATATATGCTTCTTAATACCTTTTTATAAAATTATTAAACTTCTCAAGAGTTAGAGAATTGTCACAATTTATTTTTTTGATGCCCAAGACAAAATAATGATTTTATTTATAAATGTTACTTATGTGATTTACATTGCTAGGAAGTTTGCTTCAAAATACTTATTACTATATAAACATTCCCCTTTTGTTTTACTGATTTACTATTTCTTAATATTTCAGTATTTTCGACGAAGAAAATTCCATATGACTTGTAATAACCCAGTTGAAGTTTGTATTAATTTAATTTTTATTGTAGTCTAAATTCATTTATTTTTGTTAACAATTTCTCTTGTGATGTAGATATATGTTTCTGAATATCTTTTTCCAAAATTATTAAACTTCTCAAGAGTTAGAGAATTGTCACGATTTGTTTTTTTGATGCTCAAGACAAAAGATGACTTTATTTATCAATGTTACTTATGTAATTTAGATTGTCAAGAAGTTTGCTTCAAATAAGTTATTACTATGTAAACATTGCCCTTTTGTTTTACTAATTTACTATTTCTTAATATTTCAGTATTTTGGACAAAGAAAAGTTCATATGACTACTAATAACGTCAGTTCAAGTTTGTATTAGTTTAATTTTATTATTTATTTAATATCTAACTTTTATGAGATAAATATTTTCATTAATGCAATAATGCTTGGTTGAATAAATTGAAAGCGGTTTACAAGTATATGAGTTATATCTTTGTTGGGTGTAAGATAAACAAGTGATTATATATATGATTTCAAAGATAGATTATATTCTTTAATTTTAATTTTTAGTTTTTTCGGTAAAAAAAGAAGAAGAAACCTTTCTCAGTTAACTATGGACAATCAAATAACTATCTTTTGAGTTATGTACACTGTCAATCGAAAAGTCAAATATTAGAGCCAACAAAAAGAATGTTATATATTATATTATATTATAACTTATAAAATAAAAATTAATATACAAAAATATTTATAAAAAATAAAATGTAGTTGTTCTCCACATGTTCATATGACATCTAAACAGATTAAGTGGAATACACGTGCAAAGCACATCTGGTTAGATAACAAGAAAAGTACACAACAAATATCGTCTATAAGGTAATATTACTGAGATACGACTAATTACATGATTGAACCTCATCAAATTGAAATAAATATATACATTATTGCATTTAACTAATAAAAATTTTCATTTATCGTCTTCATATGTTCGTGTAAATAAGAGATAAATATGACGATCAACATTGAACAGTCACAAAAGAATCTGCAATAATATTTTGTTCAAAGCTTATTATTCAAATCTTCGCTTAAATATTCTTAATTGATAATCACGTGCAACGCATGTGTCGAAAAACTAGTAAAAATAAAGGGTGTGTTTGGTATGAAGGGAAATGTTTTCCTAGAAAACAAGTAAATTTTTGACTTATTTTCTCATGTTTGGTTGGTGAGTAGAAAATATTATCCGAAAAAGATTTTTAGTGTTTGATTTATGAATGAAAAATATTTTTGAGAAATATCTTTTATTTTTACTGGAGGAGAAAATATTTTTTAAAAATAAACTTAAATTTATTTTTGGGGGTGAGGTGGAGGGGGGCTGGCGGGGGGAGTCGACGGTAGAGGTGAAAAAATAAAAATTTGAAGTAGAAAATATTTTTTTAAAACAAACTTAAATTTTTTTTAAGGGGGTGGGGGGCTGATTGGGGGGGAGGGTAGGAGGTGGGGGTAAAAAAATAAAAAATTAAAATTAGAAATATCTTTTAAAAAGAACTTTTAATATTTTTTTTTGGGGGGTGATGGTGGTAGGTGGCTGGGGGTAGGGGTGAGGGTGGGGTAAAAAAATTGAAGTTAAAAACATTTTTAAAAAATAAGCTTTAAAAAAAAAAATTATTTTTTTGAGGGGGGGTGGTGGTTTAGGGGGGCTGGTTTGAGGGTAGGGACAAAATAAATTGATTATTTTCAGCAAAAAAAATTATAATTTGAAGTTGGAAAAGAGTTTTGGAAAATGTTTTCCTTAAGTTTTGAAGGGAATTTGTTTTCCTTAAATTTGAGGAGAATAAGTTGATTTGGAAAACATTTTCCAACACTTTTAACCCAACCAAACATGAGAAAATTGCGAAAAATGTTTTCCTTCGTACCAAACACACCCAAAAAGAGGAAACTTGCGGCTTTCACACTCAAATGACAGAGAGAACTCACTGCAACAAAAATGAAAAATACACGAGTTAATCAGGTAACAGTGAACCAAGCCTCAAATCTTTATTTTATGTATGTATTAACTATGGCTATAGTATTGGGTTGGGAAAGAAAAAGAATGAAAATTTGAATTTGTGCAAAACGTAAAAACTAGAACTTATGGTATTTTTTTGGGACTTGGGACAAATCTTTGGTGGCTAATGATTATTCAATAATTCCACAATGATTAAGGGTGATGATTTTAGGAGTATATGATGGATTATAGTTATTTTGTTTTCTAGATTTCAAGTTACTGTCATGTAACTTGATGATAAATTTTGGGGTTCTTGTTTATATCTATAAAATCAAGTTCTTACACTCCAAAATTTTATAAGTTAAGACATGAACTATTTTTCACTTATGTATAAGGTCGTGCCGAGTGATTCTTAATTGTTCTTAGGTGCTAAGGTCAATTATTTAGTGTGGGACTGAATTTGGATATCAATTAAGATCATTAGAATCATCTAGCACAAAGTTGAGTTGAAATATTTCTTATCGATTGAGTTTCAATATAAGATTTTTCTTGGTTAACTTCAAATGACCATATCTCTCAGCTCATAAAGAATTAGGTAGCTCATGACATGTCAAACTAAAGGTCTACGATTCCTCTTTCCAACGCCACCATATCTTTCTCATTTCGAATTTAGGGTAAGAAATTATTCATATTTTAGTGAAGCCCTATCAGACAGTTGATGTTCTACGACTGGACCTACGGACGGTGGATATTTCCACGATTGGTAGACCATTCCGTGAAGGCTTGCTGCACTTTTTTTTCAGCAACTTCCAGCACACGTTCTAGGTTACTTTAATCCTTTCCCAAGCTTTTAACCCTATTCTAAGTCATTTTTGAGTGTTTCAACTGAGTATATCATTCAACTAACTAGTTTTCCTCTAAAAATCATCAATCTAAACATTCAAGTATTTAGAAATTCTCTTAAAACTCACCTAGGGTTCCTCTTCTCCAACAAGAACTCTAAAACATTCAAGTAAAAAATTCAAGATACTAAAAGAATCGTTCCACCCAAGGCTTCCCCATGTACTTCCACTCTAAGAACTTCATAAAAGAGTTCATTTATCAAGAGCAAGCACTAGGATTCGAGGATCAAAGGTTTTTATCAAAAAACTAATGTTCTTCATCAAGATCAAAATAAAATCAAGTCTCCACAAAAGCTTTCAGACTAATTGCTTTATTAATCATGTATGTTAGACTATCATAGTGATGGACTGAGTTCATCATCACACCCAATATCAGTAAAGGATAATCTAGGGTTACATCCTTAGTTTTGAAAATTCTTAAGATAAGATTTGTTGTTGAGTTCTAAATTCTAATCCCGATTATTGAGTTGTTATATATCTTGTATTGAGATTCTTGAGTTAATTTTTCATGTCCATTTTTCAGCATGAGCCCTAATAATTGAGCATTTATTGAGTTATTATTGAGAATCTTTTTAACCAAACAATTGTCTTAAACTGGTTTTCTGAGAAAGCAAAGATGAGTTTCGAAAAGAGTTTTATACATAATTTGAGAAAGAGTATAGGGAACTAAGTATTCCCAAATGTATCATTTTTACATTAAGAAAAGAAAAACATTGATTTTTACATGAGTTAATGAGTTCAGAGATATTTCATAGCGGTAACCTCTCTTACGAGAATATTTTGAGCAATTACCTCAAATTGAGAAAGAGTATGTTTTATACATTTGAGTATGAACATATATTTATTGGGAGTAGTATTGATCACCGATATGGAAATGAGTTCAGACAACTCACATTCCTCATAAACCATGTAACCAACATGGGTAAAGGATCATACTTTTTAGATGAAACCTTATTTCTTTTGAGCAGAGCTTTAGTGGATCCACTTAGTTGAGGTATCCTATACCACAACAAGGTATAGGACCGTTCTAGCAGTGCGGGAGAGACGATGTATCATTATGTAACGCATAGTGATGTTTGTCGGCTAGATAATCTCCCAAATAAGAGTAAATAGTATTTTATTGTATTTTATTGTATTTTTATATACATCCTTGAGTTATAATCTTTTATTTATGAAGCTTTAAATATTATCATCTCTTGTTATTGCTTTGTATTGAGTTGAGTTGAGGTAAGGATTCATTTAACCTTATCAGTTAAATTATTTATCCATTCAACTATATTATACTCGTACATTCAATGTATTGATGTCATTCGACCTGCATCTTTTATGATACATATACAGGTGTTCAGGATCATCAATAGACACTTCGTTGAGATCACTTTGCACTTCAGATAGGTTGGGTGAGCCTCATTGCATTTCGGAGGACTTCACATTTATTTTCTAGTCAGTGGTCTTGAGATGTCATGGGTCTTGTCTCGACATCCATCTTGAATAATAGAGGCTTCATAGATAGAGTTGAGGAGTCTCTCAGAATTTACTTTTCCTTGAGATATTTTTGCAAACTATTATGCTTATTTATTGAATATTTTATAACGTTGGAGTTGAGTATTTACTTTGAGTTCAATATGCTAGATTATATTTTTTAAGCCTAATATCACACGACTAAGTCTTCCGCTAAGTAGTCAACCAGGCTAAGGGTTCTCTTGGGGCCCAGCAATGATTCTCGAGTGTCGACCACGTGTAGGGTGTATGCTCGGGGTGTGAGAAATTTGGTATCAAAGCATAGAGTTCAACTGTCCTAGGGTGCCTATGAATCTATTTCAGTACAATCTTATTTATGGTTGTGAGGTCCCCACTTCTATAAATGAGGGACTACAGATATTTAAAAAAAGTTTCCCTTCATTCTTACTCTAAATTATGCATTAGAACTGTGGCATAAGAAACTTAATCAGACTCGTACATTTCTCAAATCCATTTGACTACCCCTCATACTCAAGGTGGTTGAAATAGAAAATC
>JAJONZ010013643.1:0-20489 GCA_029582445.1 Solanum paucissectum | reverse complement strand
AACGTTAGAACTCGCCTTGTTGCTACTTGCCGGACCAAGGAGGTAATCAACAAGAAAAGAATTATCAACATAGATTTAGTTTGATACTATCTAATAGTCTAGTGTCGATTGGTGCGAAGTAATAACTAAGCCAAACATCGATGTGATGTCTAATATGATGTAAGGGTAAAGATTAGTAAATTATACACACGTAGCCAGACCACACTACTACAAAAATGAATTTTAGCGACAATTGTTTTGCGACAATCATCTAATTGCCGCTAATGTATACACATGGGCAAAATATCAACGGCTAATGTATAATGGCCAGAAATAAGCACATTTTTAGTAGCAATTCTAAAGAATAGCCGCAAAAGATCCTCTCTTTTTTCTAAAAATAAAATTCCCACATTTTTTAAAATTATTTCCCCTCCCGCCTCTCTCCAAATTCTGGAGAAAAAAGCTTTCCTGAACTTTGAGGTAAACATTTACTAACCTAAAAAGCTCTCCTACATAAATAAGGAAAATATTACTAAAAAGATCTCCCAGCAAATAAGGATTCCCCAACCTAATTCATCATATTATCATGCACATAAGGCATATATATCTCTCCCAACAACATCCAACAACATATATTTTTCTCACGATAGCGAAGTCTAGCAACAACAATCTTTTCAGAAGTTTCCAGGTATGTAGATCGTTGTTCTAAACTTCTCTGTTTCTATGATGTTCTATTATCTTTGTTGCTCTGTATATTTAAGCATTAACTGGGAAGGAAATAGAAAATAAACGTGAAGAATTAATAAGCTTTCAGGCGTTAATTGTGATTTCCAAGTTACTTGATTCGTATAAGTACGTTTTTTTGTGTTCGTGATTTCTGGCCGTTTTGACTACGAGTTAAGATCTCTTCTTTTAAATTATCAAGTTTAGCGATTATATAGACTCCCTATTTTGACTCCATGAGCTCTCTATTATTTAGGTTCATGTTAAATACTTGAAATCGCTGCTAGTTTTTCAAAACAAAGAGAACTATTTTGTAGATGTGAACTGTTCAAACCAGAGATTATAAATTCTTTAAACATCAGCCATAAGAAGCTTATTTTAGGTAGATGTGAACTGTTCAGTTAGTACTTCTATTGTAATGTCGAAGCCAATGTTTACTTCTCTTGAACTGTCGCATCTCTCTATTTATCAATTAAAGCTTTCTTCAATGTCTCTCAACTATAAACACGTTATAAATATCCAATTTGTAGATGCTTTGATCATGTTTTATTTTTAATCTGGCCTTCATGTTTGACATTTAAGAGTTCGTAATCTCGAATGCCCTAACTAATGTGTCTCACGAGTAAAGTTGTTATCAGGCTTTTTATTTTCATATATAACTGGGCAGCAACTAAAACTCGATCAATTTATTATTGTCCAGTTACATCGACTAAAGCTCGAGCAAGAGTTTGTAATGACGATTAGTCCTATTACTACTGATCCATGTCTCTTTGTTTTGAAAATGTATTCGGATAGTGAATTTGCAATTTATTTTGACATGTTATTGGAAAGATTGCGAGTTCACTCTCTTTAACATATTGTTGGACATACTTGCAAATTAACAAGGACACTAAATCAGTTGCAATTCTTTTCATCGAGATGGTTACAACTTTTTATTGATCGATAGACTTGAGAAAATTTCTAGCTTCCTCACAATCCCTAAGTGACTTTTAAACTTGAAGAACATTAAAACTTCACCTGTAGCACCTCTGTTCTTAGAAATTAGTTACATCGACTAAAACTCAAGCTTGTATATAGAAACTTCTAAGTTAGCAGATTTTCCTTTCATCTCCTTTTGAGATTCTCTTCTTGATCAATATTCTCCCCTCAGAATAACTTGTAAGTTTTCCACATAATGTCTCATAATTTAGAGTCGAGCAACTTAGGTTTTATTAACTAATTTGCAGTATGTTCAAGGACATCAAAATTGTCATTTGTAGTTTTCCAGTACTTGAGATCATTACCTTGAATTAGCAAAAACTTTAATCGAGTAAATCCCATAACAATTGGATACCATTCTTTGCCACAACAAGCTTTATACATGAGCTTTAGCACCTCAAGGTTAGGCAACTCAGCTATGATGTCCAAGTAGGACCAACTTCTATAATTTTCTTTCAACTTCAACTTCTTGAGCATTCCTGGTAAAGCTTTTGTACTTGGACAAGCTCCTTTTAAACTCAATGTTTCAAGTTAATACAGATTGTCAAGAAATCCATAATTTCGATAACATCCTTTGATTCCTAACTTCTTAACATTCTGAATCCCCGAAATAACCTTCTTCGGGTAACAACTTGGAGACAAGTAAGAAATAGTTTGTATATTTGAAAAGGCATCGTCAACAGATACACCTAGGTGATTTGGAAAAATAGATCTGGCAAGTTTGAAATGCCTTAATTGCATTAGTTCCCAAATTTGCACAGGAAAATATATAACTGATCGATTATACCCTTCAACAATGAATGTTTGTAGATTCCATAACATGCAAATTTCAGGAGGCATGTCAAAATTCTCATACAGGCACAATGATAGGTAGCTCAACCAGATGAGGCTTAGTATCTGTAGAGGGAAAATATCAACCCTTATGTGACTCAAGTCTAGGATTTTGAGGAATTTATAATGAATAAGGTCTGATTATAGAATAAAAGCTGAAACAAAATGACCCAAAAAGAAAACAGAACAAGTTCGTTTCAAAAAATGGTTCTTGTCATCATCATCTATCAACTGATGATGTGCAAGGGTAAGAAGGAACCTATAAAGACCATAAGGAAAATCATGGAGCTGTCATGCAACTGTATTTTCTTCTGATCAACTTATGCCTCCTCACCTTTGTCTGAAACGAGAAGCAAAATTCTGAACAACTGTATAAGGAGTTGGTTATAGTATCACCTAATTTTTGGCATTGTGCTGATGATTTTGAGGGTACTGACTTGTAGGAGTTCTTGCACCCTTCTCTAATGAATACTGCAGCCTCCCATTCTCCTCTGGTTTTTTGCGTATGCTTTTAGGATTAGAGTGCCTTCAGCTTTACCAGGAAGTAGCTCCTTTCCCTGAATCAAAGAGTTGGCAGCCTTGGTATGTTTCCCTTTTACATTGGATTGGAAATGGGTCTCCATGTTATTGTCAGAATATTGAATGGATATAGAGTTAGTAAATTTACCTGATCCTGGCTTAGTTTCATGAGTCTGCAAACCTGTAAGTTATTCTCCTCATTGCTGCTCATTGATCCGATTATCAGTTGTCTTCCCACTGAAATGAGCAGCAAAAGTCTGATCACCAGTCATGTTAGGCTGCTTCATGTCCATTTAGTTGTAGGCTTATCTGCAAAGAAGTCTCTTTTTTAACTACTATGAAGAATGAGATTGCTTCTGAAATAGAGGAGGAAACCAGTTTTGCACTACAATAGTAGCAATGCAGGGGAATGGCAGGATTATCAGAAGATCAATCTTTATCATTCTGCAGAATTACCAGTTTTACACTATAATAGCAGCAGTCCTCGTGTTCCATTTTGCTGCCTAGGTTCTTCTTCTACAAGCATTAGTCCCCTCAACGTATTTCCTTCGAGCAATCCATGATCACCTGCATTCTCTATTTGTTGCAACATGATTACCATCCTCTTCAAAACTCTTCACCCTTTTGAATTCCAAGCTTTCTCAGACCTTTGCAATCTCTTTTCTTGCATTTCCTTTCACCCTTACTTCTCTTATTTTTGCAAAGTCATCCGTAAAACTCTCAGGGATAAGAAATCATCCAAGAAACCTGCATTTTCTTCTTTTTGCTCACTCTACAGTTCCCTTCTTGTCACTCAATAGTCATCATCTCAGCAAATGCAACTTATTTTATTGGTCTTTCCAGCGATAGTACCTGGCCCGCTGATCCCTGGCATTGGACCAGAGACACATCCAATGCATTGAGAAATAACCATGTTGCTTGGGAAGGTGATATGTATTCTCAAGTATTGGGAAATGAGAAAAGTGGGTATGTTCGTGGTTTAGGACTTGGTCCAACTCCTTCAGTTCTATGTGGTAGTAAATCTTCTGTAGAAAAGATTCATCTAGTGAGATTGTACAAAGGTTAGAACAAGAAATAACTGAGTTAAAGGAAAAACAAAATGAAGAAATGGATCTGATGAAACAGAATCATGAGAAGTTGCAATCAAAATTACTCCAAATGAGACAATTCATGCAAAAGTATGCTCCTAATGAATCTCTTCTTCAAGATATCAATGGCACCTCAAATGAACAGGTAACTATATTTTTCAAGTCTTCAAAGTTTTTAATGAAATTTTAATCCTATAAAAGGATTGATAACTAACATCTTAATACTTACAGGTTCCCGACCATAATAATGGTCTAGAAGGAGTACAACAATCATCAAAGATATCTAGTAATGGTGAAATTACTCTACCTCATGGTACTACTTATCTTTATCATTTGACGCTATTGTTTAAGTTTTTCTGCTTCGTAAATTTTTTGGATTGATGAATTAAATTGTTTAAGGTTTACTTCTTACTTCCTTAATTTAGTGAATTCTCTTCCTTTGTTTTGATGAATAGATTCCCAAATACAGTAAATATTGGTAGATTTCAAAATTCTCTAGTAAGAGCTCTAACGATGGTTGATTTCATTACTGGTGTTTCTTGTCTTTGTTTTTTATAAATCTGTCCGCCAATTGAACTCGCATTTTGTAGTAGTAGTTCTTCTGCAAGTATAGACTATAGACTCTCAAAATATGTTATAAACTCTTGTTTCTGTTCCAATAAGGAAAAGATGAATTATATAAACTACCGAGCAGCTTGTTAGAAGTACCGTCAAGACCAAAGTTGTCTCATGAGCCACATAGACCAAATTTGACAGTTTTACCCCGTCAATGTCCTCTGTCTCTTCATCTCTACTGTCGATTAGTATCTAGTACGTGAAAGAAAGAAGACATATAAGATATCAAATATGTAAAGTTGCATTTATTCTATCCATAATGTGATAGTCAGCAGTAGAGCTACCTTTAACGAAAAGAGGATTCAAACATTCAATTAAATCCTCTTCATTGAAAAATTATTTAAAAAATTGTGTATATATAAATTGTTTAATCTCTCTAAACATACGAAACGAGTACATAGCCTAACTGGAACCAATATTTTTGTTACTTTTCTGTACCTGCAAGATAGCAGCATGGTTTTTCTTGGATGAATATGAATTCCATTTGGAAAATCCTTTGTATTTTAATTTTGCTTGATCTGAGACTGTCACAGCCTTGCATACAAAGATCTCAAAAGACCTGTTCTTTGCTGCTTGGGCCTTTGGCTGAGTGAATTGTTGATGATCAGTCCCAGATCAGTTCCAGATCAGTCCAAGATCAGTCCCAGATCAGTCCCACACCTTCTGTTTGAAATAGCCATTTAATCTGGTTCTTCTTCTCTTATCGCCTGGAATTGTATGCTTGGAAATTGTTGTTTATCACTTTTCAGAATCTCTTTCTTCAGATGGGATTTCCCAAAAGTTATTATATTGAATAGTACCTGCACAATCAAAAGCTCTGTTTGTAAAAATCAGCAAGCTGGCCAAGTGTTTGAGATCTCTTTTATCCAACTTCAAGGGAAGCTTTTCTCTGTTTGTCTTGGAACCAAGAATGATATGAGTTGTTGTATGCAAAAGAGTGAAATTTTATTCTAAATCAGTTTCTTGGCTTTGATGTGACCTAATCTTATTCTGAAAGCTAGCTGAATCTTTGTCTTGTTTTGCTCAAGTTGGTTTGATGTTCATTTGGTTTCAATTTTAAATGCACTAGCTATACATTTATGTTTCTTGTTCACTCGTAGTCTTGGATTTCTTCTTTTTCGATCTTGGTTCATTGTTCTAGAATTTTATTGTGTTACTTTAATCTCGTAGGATTCATCTCTTTTCTTGCATAACTTGTGTGCTATCCATGTCTTTTGTATTTCAGGTTAGTCACACTACTTGCAATATTTTTAAACTTTGCATTTCATCTATTGACACATTTCTTTTTTATTTCAGGTCATACAATCTGAAGTTCACAAATTTCATATGTGGGTGATTTCAAAGACTTTATTTAAAGAAGAGTAACAAAACTTATTTGAAGACATTATTCAATAGTTTGAACAATATAAGTTTATTTTTATAAGTTGTGACATTCATATTTTGGATCAATACTTCCTTTTGTTTGTCTAGATTTAAAGAGATATATTCTATTTTATGGATTAATAGTAATATATATGTTTTCACCATTGGCGAAAGTTGTTGTTACTATGAGGCTCTCTTTTGCGAATGTGTTTGTTGGTTTTTTATATATACATGTTATCGATAAATGTAGTAGATATTATTAATGGTGACTAAACAATTGCCGTTAAATTTTATGATATTTAGCGGCAATTCAATGGTAAAATTGAATTGCCGTTAAAACTACTACCTTTTAGCAAC
Organism: Solanum paucissectum; assembly: GCA_029582445.1. Taxonomy (NCBI): domain Eukaryota; kingdom Viridiplantae; phylum Streptophyta; class Magnoliopsida; order Solanales; family Solanaceae; genus Solanum; species Solanum paucissectum. The sequence continues at coordinate 14,037 of JAJONZ010013643.1, read as the reverse complement.
TATTTATTTCGATTTATCGACTAAAACAATGGACGCTAAAGGACCACAAATAGTCGATATGAATTACCCTTAGTAGCCAACATAATTGCCGCAAACAATCGCCATTAAAACTACTACCATTTGGTGGATATTTATTTAGATTTATCGACTAAAACAATGGACGCTAATAAGCCATAGTTAGCCGATATGAATTACCTTTAGCAGCCAACACACTTGCCGCAAACAATTGACATTAAAAGTACTGCCTTTTAGCGGCTATATATTTAGATTTATCGACTAAATCAATGGACACTAAACGACAATAGTTAGACAGTATGAATTACCTTTAGCAGCAAACATAATTGCCGCAATCAATTGCCGTAAAAGCTAATGGTTTGTAGCGGTAATTCATGCTACCCTTCACCAGCATTTCCCACAATGGCCGCAAAAGCCTTTGCCGACCCCAACATTGCCGGCTAAAGTTCATTGGCAGGTATAGAGTATCGCGGAAAATGTTATTGCCGCTAAAGCCATATTTTATTGCCGCTAAAAGGACCTTTTGTAGTAGTGCCAAGGTGCGGGGTGAAATTCTCTAGATGACGGACCAAGGATTTAGAGATACCTAACTTATCACTTTGCATGTAGTACACTAGGAAAGGATTGCTATTACTAGGATTACTGCGTTATGAGCTTGTGGGGAACACATATACCTTAGATTTAGGTTCTAGCTGAAAATCAATTGGGAGATGCATTGAGGGTGCAGCGTCCAGCAGGCCCACGACTACATGACAACTATAGGGGAAACATCAATATTGCTGACTCTGATGGACCTCTTGTCCTACCCCCTTTGCCTCCGGAGAACACATTTGTAGTGACCAATAGCTTGATGCAGATGTTTACAACGAGGGGATTGTTCTCGGGGTTACCATCAGAGGACCCACATGCTCACATAGCCAAGCTTAGGGTGGTTTGCAAGAGTTGTGTAGGTCGACCAGACTTGGATATGGATGTCATCAGATTGCGAGTGTTCCCTCTATCACTGACAGACGATGTTGCTGTATAGTTCACTGAGCTTCCTTATAACTCAATCTATACATGGGACCAACTGAGGGATGTGTTCTTAAGAAGATATTATCCAGTGTCCAAGAAGCTCAATCACAATGATAAGGTCAACAATTTTTTGGCATTACCTGGAGAGTCTGTGAGTAGCTCTTGGGACAGGTTCACTGCGTTCATAAGAGATGTTCTGAATCACCGTATTGATGATGAGTTGATGAAGGAATATTTCTATCGAGGTCAGGATGACAACAATAAAGCAGTGCTTGATACTATTGCTGGAGGTTCATATGGTGAGTGCACATACACACAGATTGCAGAAAAATAGGAGAAACTCTCTCGCAACAATAAAGCATGGAACACTAGAAGGTCGGATACTGGGAGAAACACATTTTCCATTCATGCTACAAACAACCAGTCGGTAGATGAGATTCGTGAGGAGATAGCTCAGATGAGGACCGAGTTGGGTTGGTATTGAAGCATGTGAGCGGAGGTGCGGAAAAGGTAAATGTTGTGAACTACTTGAACTCCACCACCAGTTGAAGAGTGTTACTATAAAAAGGATGCATATGCGGTGAATGATCACACGGGGGGTTTCCGACCAAATGCCCAAGGATCCAACATGGAAAATTGGCGCCAAGGTAAAGGAAACCAAGATCGGAACTATGGCAATTACAACCGAGAGGGTCAATATGTCCGGGATGGGAACCTCAATCGTGACAACAACTACAACCGAAACAACTATGGAAATAGAAACGATCGGGTTGGACCTTATGTTCCCCCTCAAAATCAGGAATTTGGTACTAGGGAAGCTGGAGGTAATATGGCTCGTATTGAAGATATGATGCAGAAGATGATGAGAAGGTTTGATGCATCTGATCAGAATGTGAAGAAGATGAGAAATGACTTGTCTGGTATTGGTCAAAAGGTTGATGCCCATGCAGTGTCAATAAAGCATCCAGAGCAGAAGATGACTCAGTTGTCTACTACAGTGAACCCATGTCAACCTGACACTCTTCCTAGCAACACCATTCAGAATCCAAAGAATGATAGTCATTGTATGACAGTTACTACTCGAGGGGGTAAGCAAACCATTGATCCACCTATCCCGTCTGTGGTGGATGTTGAGATTAGACAAAAAGATGATGTGGTAGAGGTTAGAGAAGAGTCTAAGAATGCAACAGAGAAAGATGCGGAGATATCTCAGAAAGTGGTCCCCATACCTAGACCTCCACCACCTTTTCCACAGAGGTTAGTGAAGAAGACTGAAGATGGTAAATATAGCAGGTTTATTACTTTGTTGAAACAGTTTTCCATCAACGTTCCGTTGATAGAAGCCTTGGATAAAATGCATGGGTATGCGAAGTTTATGAAAGATATGGTGACAAAGAAAAGGTATGTGAGATTTGAAGATGATGATAGATTGCAGCATTGTAGCGCTATTGCTACAAGGTCTCTTCTGTAGAAGAAGGAAGATCATGGTGCATTTACGATACCATGTACTATAGGGTTGTTACACTTTGCTAAGGCATTGTGTGATCTTGGTGCTAGCATCAACCTCATGCAATTGTCTATTTATAAGAAGTTGGGTCTAGGGGATCCAAAGCCTACTACGATGCGGTTACTTATGGCCGATCAAACTGTGAAAAGGCCCATTGGTGTACTCCATGATGTGCTAGTGAAAGTGGAGTCATTCATCTTTCCAGCGGATTTTGTGATTCTTGACTGTGAGGTTGATTTTGAGGTTCCTATCATCCTTGGGAGACCATTCCTTGCCATAGGGCGTGCATTGGTTGATATGGAGAAAAGGCAAATAAAGTTCAGACTGAACAATGAAGAAGCAACTTTCAATATTTGTAGGTCCATGAAGGAGAGTGGTGAACTCCAAACGGTATCTACTATAACTTACAGAGTTGAGAATGGACCAGAAGTGCAAATTGAAGAGCGACTAGGTGTCGAGGCACTAGCAACAGTTATGATGAATTTCGACAGTGATGGTATTGAAGATTATGATAAGTTGGTAGTTGCACTCGATAGGTGCAAATATCAGCCAAAACCAAAGAAGTATGATTTAGACATGAAGAATAGTGAGTCCCCACCCGCGAAACCATCTATTGTGGAGGCACCGAAATTGGAGCTTAAGGCTCTATCACCGCATTTGAGGTATGTATTCTTGGGTAGAGATAATACTTTGCCGGTCATCATTGCGGCAGATTTAAATGCGAGACAAGTAGAGTGCTTGGTGACTGTGTTAAAGAGGTTCAAGCGATCTATTGGGTGGACTATTGCGTATATTATTGGGATTCCTCCCGGTATTTGTTCTCACAAAATCCAACTCATACCAGATCATAAGCCTAGTGTCGAGCACCAGAGAAGGTTAAATCCACCTATGCAAGAGGTAGTTAAAAAGGAGATCACCAAGTGGTTGGATGCCGGAGTTATTTATCCCATTGCAGATAACAATTGGATGTGTCCTGTGCAGTGTATGCCTAAGAAGGGTGGTATTACTGTGGTTACAAATGAGAGAAACGAGCTTGTTCCAATGCGGCCCGTGACAGGATGGAGAGTCTGCATGGATTACTGGAAGTTGAATGCGTGGACAGAGAAGGACCATTTTCCTATGTCATTCATGGACCAGATGTTGGATAGACTTGCAGGCAATGGTTGGTATTGTTTTCTTGATGGGTATTCGGGCTACAATCAAATTTCTATAGCTCCTGAAGACCAAGAGAAAACCACTTTCACTTGCCCTTATGGGACTTTTACTTTCAAACGGATGCCATTTGGGTTGTGCAATACTCCAGCGACCTTCCAGCGTTGTATGATGTCAATATTTTCTGATATGGTGGAAGACACTATTGAAGTATTCATGGATGATTTCTCTGTGGTAGATGACTCTTTTGATCGATGTCTAGATCATCTGGCTGAGGTGCTTTAAATGTGTGAAGACTGTAATCTGGTACTAAATTGGGAGAAGTGCCATTTTATGGTAAAAGAAGGGATAATTCTGGGTCATCAAATTTCTGAGAAGGGCATTGAGGTTGATAGAGAAAAAGTAGAAGTAATAGAAAAGCTTCCACCACCTATCTTTGTAAAAGGTGTTAGAATTTTTCTTGGGCGTGCAGGTTTCTATAGGAGGTTCATCAAGGACTTCTCTAAAATTGCACATCCATTGTGCAAAGTGCTCGAAAAGGAGTATAAGTTTGATTTTGATGATGCTTGTCTGAGAGCATTTGGAGAGTTGAAGGAGAAGTTGGTTACTACACCTATCATTATTTCACCGGATTGGGGACAACCGTTTGAGGTAATGTGTGATGCTAGTGGCGTGGCGGTTGGTGTAGGACAGAGGAGAGAGAAAATTCTTCACCCTATTTATTATGCTAGCAAAGCTCTAAAAGTGGCCCAGAAGAATTATATTGTGACTGAACAATAACTTCTTGCGGTGGTTTTCGCATTCGAGAAATTTTGATCCTACTTGCTTGGTACTAAGGTCATAGTGCATACTGACCATTCTGCATTGAGGTATTTGATGGCGAAGAAAGATACAAAACCGAGGTTGATCAGATGGATATTGTTGCTGCAAGAGTTTGATTTTATGGTAAAAGATAGAAAGGGGTCCGAAAATCAAGTTGCCGATCACTTATCCAGATTAGAGGAAGAGTCGATGCAAAAGCTTGGTGATAGGGCTGAAATTAATGATGTTTTTCCAGGTGAACATGTATTGGCTTCTTCTCATGATCTGATTCCTTGGTTCGCTGACTTTGCTAATTATTTGGCAAGCAATTTGGTTCCCTCGGATTTGTCATTTCACCAAATGAAAAAGTTTATGCATGATGTGAAGAAATTCTTTTGGGATGAGCCTTACTTGTATCGTAGTTGTGCTGACGGGATTATTCGTCGTTGTGTGCCCGAGGTTGAGATGTTGAGTGTACTTGAAGCATGTCATTCATCGCATGTTGGTGGGCATCATAGTGGTATTCAGACTGCGCATAAGATTTTGCAGTGTGGGTATTACTGGCCTACCATCCACCAAGATGCTCATGATTTTGCCAAGTCTTGTGATCGTTGCCAAAGAGAAAGAGGGATTCCAAAGAGGCAAGAGCTTCCTATGAATCCTATATTGGTGATAGAGTTGTTTGATGTATGGGGCATTGATTTATGGGTCCATTTGTGAGTTCACATGGGATGAAGTATATTCTTGTTGCGGTTGATTATGTATCGAAGTGGGTGGAAGCAATTGCGCTCCCCAACAATGAAGGTAAAAGTGTCACCGCATTTTAAAAAAACAATATCTTCTCCAGATTTGGCACACCGAGGGAGATTATCAGTGATGGAGGTTCCCACTTTTGTAATAAGTTGTTCAAGGCGCTACTTGAGAAATATGGTGTTACAATGTAGCCACTCCTTACCATCCAAAGACTAGTGGGCAAGTTGAAGTGTCCAACAGAGAGATCAAACAAATTTTGGCAAAGACTTTGAATGCTAACAGAACGGATTGGTCAAGGAAGCTTGATGATGCTCTATGGGCCTATCGCACTGATACAAGACTCCCATAGGTATGTCTCCTTACCAACTTGTATATGGGAAGTCTTGCCATTTACCGGTAGAGCTAGAGCATAAGGCTTTGTGGGCGATGAAGAAGCTAAATTTGGATTGGGGCACCGCATCTAATCAAATAATGAATGACTTGAATATGATTGATGAGTTTCGCCTAAAAGCTTATGAAAGTTCAGCGTTGTACAAAGAGAAGATGAAGAGGTATCATGATCAAAGAATTGAAAAGCGAGAATTTGTTGTGGGTGATCTTGTGCTTCTATTCAACTCTATGTTGCACTTGTTTCCGGGCAAACTCAAATCCAAATGGACCAGCCCATTTTTTTTCACAAAAGTGCTCCCCCATGGAGCGGTTGAGCTTGAGAACAGTGAAGGCACAAGGTTCATGGTAAACGGGCAAAGGATCAAGATCTATCTGGAAATGCAGAAAATGTGCAAGAGGTTGTTGAGGCCTATGTTCTTGATGAAGTCTGAGTAATCAAGAGGCCTGCATCGTGCAGTGACGTTAAATCAAGAGTTGCTTGGGAGGCAACCCAAGATGTACAATCTAGCCAACGATAGGTTTTTGTTTTCCATCTAGTAGTTTTCCTTGTTTAGCTGATTCTCTGTATTAATTTAGATAGGTGTTTTAGTTTTGTATTAGTGTTGGCTAGAATTAGCATAGGATCCGTGTCTAAAAAGTGTCCAGAAAATGTAAAAAGGAATATCCTAATGGTTGCTACATGTGCAGGCGCGCTATGAAAAATCTGCAGAAAATGGTCTGGTGCAGAGGTCTACGGACCCCATCGACGGTCCGTCAATCCATCCAACGACCGTGAATGGTGTCCGTAGATCCCAGGTAAGTGTTTAAATTTTTCAAGTGTAAAGGAGATCTACGGTCCCAACTGACGGACCGTCAACGGGTTCTCATAGGTCCTAACCCTAGATTGGACCGACCCGACCCGGACCATCTTATTTAAAAAATCCCACCTTTCAAATTCAGTTCTACTTCGCTCCATTTACTCCCAAACCGTTTCTAAACTCCCCAAATCCCTTAAATCACTCCATCACTCCCCAAGTAATCTCCCCATTTCCTTCCCCAAAATCCTAAATTCCCTTTCCTCTCCAAAACTCCACTCATCCCCAAAACTCCCCACAAGGTCCGGTGTACGGGTTCGGTGCAACTAGGCAATTAGCGTGGTATTGCAAAGCTTAGTGTCATCACAGAATCACACCACTCCTCGTTGCTTGTAAGATAATAGACTTTCTCCCTCACTTTGAATTTCGGTTCATAGATTGATTATAGAAAGTCGGGAGTTGGGTCCTGACCTTGGGTAAGTTTTCTCTAAATTTACTTGCAAACACCTTTGGGATGATGGATAGTGCTTGTCTGTCGGAATATTGTTTAAGATGTGTGTGATTGCGGTCTAAATGTAAGTTTCAACTTAGGGTTCCAAATCTTGTATAATTTTTTTTTATCAAATTGAGTAATTGGAATCCTTAGAATGATGAACTAGCATGATTAAATGTTGAAATGCATGGTTAGACTAGGATACTGTTGAAAATGGTCAAATATGTGGGCTTGCAATTTAAGCATGTCTGAAACCTGGCACATATCCCATCTACGAGACACTGCCTAAGGACCGTAGATCAATCTACGGACCGTAGATCAGGTTCGTGGTTGGATACACTTGAAAATTTCACCAAGTGTGAAACCACGGAGGTGGACTACGGTCCGTAGATCAATCTACGGACCGTTCTGTACATCCGTGGTTTCCATCTGCGACTAATATTGTTGGTCCTCTGATCCACGGAAGGGTTCCACGGACCGAAGATTAGTCTACGGACCATAGGTCCCCACCATAGATGGCCACTGTCTGGAAAAAAAATTGGGTCTTTGATGTTGTTCGTCTTTAACTCTAAAATTATTTTGAGTGTGTTTTTAGTTATTTTTGGCACTAATAACCCTTCCACAGGTACTATGGCACCCAAGAAGCTAGTCACCTATCCAAAAAAAGGCAAGTCAAAATATGTTGCCCCTAGCTTCAGGTTAATCGACGAAGATGACGATGTGGCGAAGGATCCGGCATACGTTGCTCCCAACACAAGTACCTCTCCCACTGCACCCCGAGTCACCAGAGGCACCCCCGGAAGGTGATTCCCGATGTAGTCACTGTCTCCCAGTCTGTTGAGGAGCACACACTGATTGGGTCACCAACTTGGGCTGCTTCCAGTTCAGAGAATGGGTTTACATCCGGCTCTGAGTCTGCCCATGCCTCGGGCTCAGAGTCTATCCATGCTTCAGGCTCCGAATCTGCCCATGCTTCAGGGTCCATTGCTAAATCAGCCACAGGGTCTGACAAAAATGAACAAGCAGCCTCGTCTGATGAGGCTACTAGCTCGAAGTCAATACCAGCACCACAGAATGATGACCCTACTCCAGTGGCTGGCGAGCCAAATAAATGGTGTGTTGAGGGCCAATGGCAAATTTATCGGGATGCCAAGATGAAAAATGACAAAGAGAAGATGGCCCACAGAGGAGCGCAGAGTCCTCACGGGGAGCTTGCACACTGTCCCTGACATCCACCGGCTTTTTAAACTTCACAAGTGTGACTGGATGGCCCGAGACCCAGGGACTTACAGCGAGGAGATTGTGCGGGAGTTCTACACCTCTTATGCTGTCACTCTCCGAGGATCGATATCCAAACCGTCTAAGCCCACAGCCCAGGACCCTCTCACTTCCACTATGATTCGAGGTTGTCCAGTGGACATCTCACTTGCCACCATCAGCCGATTTCTCTATGGCCCTACAACTGGTCATTCTTGGTCACTGAACACAGTAGAGTTTGATTATCGATGGGACATTGTGAGGGGCGGAGCTTTCCAGAGAAATGCTGAGCAGCGAGAGGTTGTTACACTATGGTTAGCTAAACACATTGTTGTAGATGGTGAGCGTGCGGAGTGGGTCACCGCACCACGATTGGGTGTCCGAAAGACCATATTAAACCTTACGGCCAAATTCTTCTGGTTGCTGGTGCGAAACAGGGTGTCTCCTACAAAAGCTGACAACCAACTCACATGGAACAGAGCCGTCATGGTTGCAGCATTAGTAGCAGGATTAGAGATTGACTTTGCCCGCAGGCTGCTGGCAGAGATTCATGAGATGGCATTCAAGACCTCTACTACTTACCCCTTTCCATGTTTGATTTTTCATTTGTGCAGGGACTCTGGAGTGCCGATCTGGCACTATGATAGGTTGATCCACCCTATTGGGACTTTGGATATAGGCCTCATTCGAGATGGGGCAAATGTGGTGGCACCTCGCAGAGAGCCCCAGGTTTAGGTACCTCCCTTGGTCGCAGATCTTGCGGACACGGTAGAGCAGGCACAGGGCGGTGACCCCATTATACCATACCACACCGATACTTTCCCGACCTCCTCTTCTCAGGCCGCTAGTAGGGCTCCCAGCTCATCCAGGTTCACACCACCGTCAGGGGCTGATGTTGTCCCGTTGTCCAGAGTACAGAAATTAGAGGCTCAAATGGCTACGCTGCTGCACCACATTTAGCCTTGGATGCAAAAGTCGATAGCCGAGTCCGAGGCCAGAATGGAGGGAAGGATGGAAAGCATGATGGACCGGAAGGTACAGGCCATTAATAAGTGCCTAGATGCCTTTGAATTGAGAGTCCTCAAGTGACCGATCCTGACCATTGATCTATCCTCTTTTCGGACCAAGTTAGCCAGTCTTCGGGCCGATGTTGATGCCATTCTTGCCACCCCTGCAGTTAGGGGTGGGCGTTCGGTCGGTTCGGTTCGGTTTGTAAATTTCGGTTCGGTTTTTCGGTTTGGCAAAAATGTGAAACCAAATCAAATTGAAATAAATTCGGTTCAGTTCGGTTATCACAATTTCGGTTCGGTTTATTTCGATTCGGTTTCGGTTTAACCAAATTTAATAAATAGTGGTACATTTTCAAAATTCAATCAATTTTGTTCACTTTTTTTACGTCTCACTTTTTTTTTTCCAGATACAAGGAACCAAAAACAAACAAAGAGCATTATTATAGTTATAACTTATAACACCAAACAAGCTAAGCTAACTTCCAATATGTGGAAAATCGAGTCTGCCAACCAAACTTGGCTAACTCCTTCACGATTACGCCCATTCACAGTAGTAGACAACTTAGAATCAGAAACATTCATCCTTTCACTATATGCACATATTCATTACAAATACAGAGCCCTTTCTTTCCTTTTCTTAAGTGCAGTTGGAGGATCATTTTTCATGTACAATACAAGACATTGACAGAAAAATACTCATAGTGGACACCGAAAAGAACGTCGTTCCCATTCAAGAATAAATTAGGTAGACCAATACAAATACAACTTTGAAGGAGAGCAGTGGTCACTGGTCATTAGGGGAATAAAAACATTCATGTGATAAAAAGAGTTACAAACTAAATTTGCAGCAGGCAGCATTGCAATTTGCAGCAACCAGCTTGCCTGGCAGTATTGCAAATTAAATTTGCAGCAAGCACTCAGCGAGGACTGAGCGGTGGGCTGCGAGCACTCAGCGAGGAATGAGCAGCGGGCAACGGCTGGCCTGAACTTAAGAGATGTCGGACGACGAGCTGAGAGATGAGAGTTGAGAGACGACTGACGAGAGTTGAGAGATGGAGTTAGGGTCTTGGGGATTTCACTCTTTCAGTTTAGGGATTTCAAGTCTGATTGGAATTTGGGCCACATTTGTGGGCTAGAGGTAATGGGCTGGCTGGAGCATGGGCTGAAGACTAAAGTAATTTAATTAAGGGTGTAAAGAATATATATAATATTTCGGTTTTTTGGTTAACCGATTTTCTTTAGCTAAAAATCGAAAACCGAACCGAAAAACCGAAATATTGAAATCTGAAACCGAAAAACCGAAATATTGAAATCTGAAACCGAAACCGAACCGAAAAACCAAAACCGAAATTTAAAAAAATTCAGTTCGGTCAGTTTTTTCGGTTTTAACCATATTATGCCCAGGCCTACCTGCAGTTGAGCCTCAGGCTGCACCTACTGCATTGATTGATGATACGGTGCTGGATGCTTTATTCAGTGGGACAACCGAGGAGGAGCCCGAGCCTACACGTACTAAAGGTAAAAGGCACCGTTTTAGCCGCACTGAGGAGGAAAAAACCCAAAAGAGACAGTGTAGGTAGGAGAAGGAGGCTAGGAAGGCTTTAATTTTAGATGAAGAGTTGCGCCAGCAGAGGGTGCGTGAGAGTGTTGCAGGGGCATCGAGTTCTGCCCCAGTTGTAGAGGTCCCGCCTGTTGTGAGGGACGATGTGAGCACCATTGATGGTGCGGTTAGAGTAAATGCAAGAACTACTAAGGGTGTTATGATGGATGATATGGGCACTATTGAGGGTGACCCAACTATTATTCCAGTGGGCTCCGGGAAACCGGACCCACCCGCTTGTTGATGAGTCTTCGGCGCTATGCGCCACTGGTTTGCTTCACCCAATCCATTATCTTTTACTGTTTTTGTACGCATTGGGGACAATCGCATCTATTTTTTGTTGGGGGTGGGGTAAATGGATTGTGAGTGATAGGGTGAAGTCTGAGTAACCCAACTCATAAATCCTCTCTTGGGGTTTTCTTGCATGTGTTCTTTTTTCCAAAGAGAATGTTTAATTTCTGTTGAACCGGCTTATGTTAGGATCGTATGTGTAGAAGCATGAAAAAGAATGAAGCATGATGGCTTATAAAAAATGATACCTGTCCAAATTTTGTGATGTGTGCTAGAATTTGTAGGCTAAGATAAGTTGAATGTGTTGGCTCTGAGTATGACATGATAATGAATCAACTGATGGCATGACTTAAACTAAAACTTGAACTGGGTAATCTGATAATCTGATAATGAAACTATGTGCCAAGAGTGTGTGAGAATTGTGGATGGTTCAAACAGTTTTTGTGCCAATCTAGAACTTGCCCGGTTAGTCCTGCTAAGACAATCTACTCTAGAGGCTAGGAAGTGATCATAGGCCCTTGTTCTGATAAGTCCACAAATTGCCTAAAAATAATCCAACCAAATGAAATAAATGTTCCCTTTGATCCAAATGTGTTGAGCCTAAATTAGACCATTTCTTTCTAAACCCCCAACTCACCTTCCCATAATCTACTATGTTGACTCTGGTCCCTCCTTGGACATGTGCACCTCGACTTAGGCCAAAAGCCTAAGTTGAGGGTGGCTAATGTAAAAAAGTAACTTCAATCTTGGCCCTGACCCGACATCGGGTATTGTGCACTTCAACCAATGGAAAATCCATAAGTTGAGGGTGGCTATGAAAGAGGAAACCGAAAGAAAAGTGGGTATGTAAAGAGTTTGATGTTGAAAAAAAAGAAAGAGGAAAGGATGTGACTTGTTGAAGGCTAAAGAAAAGAATAAAACGCAAGAAAAAAATGAAAGTGAAAAATAAAAGATCTATAAACTCTAAAGTCACATCCATGGTTGAAGAGAATCAAGGAAAAGAAGGTAAAGCGGTAGGATGTCAAAAATAGGGCAAAAAAAAAAAGGTTAAAAGCCTAGTGTAATGTCAAGGAGGGCAGAAAGTCACTAAGAAGTACCCAAATGTACCACACCTGACCCTGAGCCTACGTTAGAAGCCAAGAAAGTCTTATAGAGATCCTATAATCTAGTTTGGAGAGTCTAAACAGTGAAAATAAGGGCAAGCTTATGGTATTGAGCACTTACTGTACTTGAAGTTACTTCTGAGTGTGAGTGTTGAATGAATCCTTGTACCCAAATTCATATTCAGTGTGTGAAAAAGGGATTTCGTTTGAAGTAAGGGCACTAGTTAAATTGTCGGAAAGTTGGTACCATGGTGATAATGAAACAGTGTATGTTGTGTGTTGGTTGGTCGATCTTTGTCATATTTTTATCCGCATAAATTAGCTTATCGAGTCTAAGAGAACATATTTTGCACCCGAAAAGAGAGTTGGTGTAGAGAGCCATGTGATTGCTTGTGTTTGAATTGCTTGCTTCTATACAAGTGTCGTTTAGAGTTTTAGTGCGTCGCTTGAGGACAAACAACGAATTTAAGTTGAGGGTGTTGAAATACCGTGAGTTTACGGTATTTTTAATACATTTCACTTAAGAGTTGTGTGTGTCTAGGGCCTGTTTGTATTGGTTTTTATCATATTTTACAGGAAAGATATTTAGGCGAGGAAGTACAGAGACAGCTGAAAGAAATGCAGAAAAGGGCATCGACGGAGGTGATCTACGGACCGTAGGTCCATTGACGCTCCGTAGATGGTGATCATAGATCAGCAGGCAAGGCAAATCAGGGAAATCTGACCAAATGTTGAACCACGGTGGCCATTGACGGTCCGTAGATTGATCTATGGATCGTACTGTTGATCCGTAGAATGATACTGCGAGGGTTCCAGTACCTGATTTTTGAAGATTCTAAGTGTGGAGCTACGGAGAGGGATTGACGGACCGTAGATTGATCTACGGTCCGTACTGGTGTCTCGTCGTTTGCGTCAGAGAAGCTGATTTTTGGAAGCTGAAATATTTTTTAAGTCTTGGCTAACGGAAGGGACTCACGGACCGTAGACACATTGACGGTCTGTGAGTCAATCTCGTGGAATGAAGACGCGTGCCTGAACAAACTTTCCTTATTTTGTTTCCCTTTTAATTTAGGACTTGTTTTCTATAAATAGGGGATGTAAACCTCATTTTTGGGGGTTAGACTTTATTATTTTTATTCTAGTTTTTTGGCTTGGGAGATTAACTGGCAACTTTAGCAATTCTTGATTTCCTAAGTTGGTTTTGAAAGTTTTGGTTTTGAAATTCAAGTTGAAATTCCGGGTTTGTTATTCTCAATTACGTAAGTTCATAATTCTTTCATCTAAAACAATGCATTGTGTTCATATGATTATGGGTAACTAAACTCCACAACTAGGATTGTGGGAACCATGAGTGATTAACAAAGTATGAATAGTAAATAAGAAATTCTTGAATAGTATTTTGCATGCATTGATAATTCTTTCGGTTAGAAGTCTTTTTAGCGGTTGCAAATGTTAGAACTCGCGTTGTTGCTACTTGCCGGACCAAGGAGGTAATCAACAAGAAAAGAAGTATCAACATAGATTTAGTTTGATACTATCTAATAGTCTAGTGTCGATTGGTGCGAAGTAGTAACTAAGCCAAACATCAATGTGATATCTAATATGAGGTAAAGGTAAGGGTTAGTAAATTATACACACGTAGCCGGACCAAGGTGCGGGGTAAAATTCTCTAGATGCCGGACCATGGATTTTGAGATACATAACTTATCACTTTGCATGTAGTACACTAGGAAAGGATTGTTATTACTAGGATTACTGCGTTATGAGCTTGTGGGGAACACATATACCCTAGTTAATTCTCTCATCTTGATAACAACCAAAATTGACTTTTGTTTACTGAATTCTTACAATTTATTT
>JAJONZ010013642.1:0-18715 GCA_029582445.1 Solanum paucissectum | reverse complement strand
CTTTATAAGTCTTTAATTTATGATTTAAATACTTTTGAATGTTATTTTAAGTTTGTTATTTTATGTTTTGTTTAGACTGTTTATAATTGTGTGTGTTTGATTGGGCTGAATAGTATAGAATTGAATTGAATTGAATTTGCAGGTGGGCAGCAGAAGTTGAGATCTGCTACTGTCAAAAATATTGCAGAAAAAGCGACGGACAGCGTGGTTTAGTCCGTCGCTTTTTTGAGTTTTAATTTTTTTAAAAACCCAGAAAAGCGACGGACAACGTGGTTTTTTTCGTCGCTTTTTTTTAGGGTTTTTAAAAAAAATTCCATAAAAACGACGGACAGCGTGGATGTTTCCGTCGCTTTTTTGGGTTTTTAAAAATAAAATTTCCAGAAAAGCGACGGACAGTGTCCTTTTATCCGTCGCTTTTTTGGGATTTTCAAAAAATAAATTTCCAGAAAAGCGACGGACAGCGTCGCCCTTTAGAAATTTAAAAAAAATTAAAATTAAAATAAAGCGACGGACTCCGTCGCTTTTTTTAAAAAAATTCAAAAAAAAAATAGTCGGAAAGCAACTCAGTCCGTCGCTAAAAGAGACGGAGTCCGTCTCTAAAAACGACGCAGTCCGTCGCTTTCTTCCGACGCAGTCCGTCGCTTTTTGAAAAACGACGTTGTCCGTCGCTTTTTAGCGACGTAGTCCGTCGCTTTTTGAAAAGTGACGAGCTAAAAGGCGACGGAAGTGACTGCATCGCTTTTCCGTCAATTTTGACCAAAAAAGCGACGCAGTCCGTCGCTTTTGGCCGTCGTTTTTTGACAATTTTTTAGTAGTGGAAGAGTGTGAGCCAATTTGACATATACCTCTTTTGTGGCCTACCCATGAGCGTGTGAAACTCTTTTGAGCACCCTTTTGAGCCTTACCTTTCTTTGGAAGAACCTTGATGAACCCTAGACCTTACTTGACCCACTACCTATAATCCTCTTGATTTGTGGTTTAGTGAAGAGCCAACTTAGGCCAAAAACCTAAGTTGGGGGTGTGGTAAAAAGGAAAAGGAGAAGTCAAGGAGTGCAAGAAAAGTCTCCCTTAACCCACGGTGTTGCGGAAAAATGAAAACCCTCCATATATATATAAAAAAAAAGAAAAAAAAAAGAATGAAAAAGAAAAAGTTGTGGAATAAAAGTGCAAAAGGAATTGGATTTCCAAGCAATACATGGAAAGTGAATGAAATGATGACTTAGAAGCACTCGAAGAAAAAGTGATAAGGGAAGGAAAAAGGACGTTTTGACAACACCACATCTCACGAGGATGATGAAGTCACTGAGCCTAAATGACCATACCTGTGCACTTAGCCCCATTACAAGCCTTGATAAGACCTTTTTGATCTTGTGAAAGCCGAATCGAAAGTCGATTGGAAAATAAGGGCAAACCTATGGGTGAAAACATGCATTGTGTTCCTCTTTTTGAGTGTGAGCGTTGCATCTGATTCCTGATCTTAAATTGATTAACTCTTGTGTGCGAATATGGAATCATTCTTTGTGTAAGGGCATTTAGATACTTTCGTTGAGCTTGGACTTACATTAGTAGAAAGTATTGTGAGAATGAGAATCTTTGATAATGGTGTGTCACAACTTGAATCTTTGAGTACACAATTGATCTTTGCATGAGTAATTTGATTCTTGTTCTGTATGTTCATGATTGAGTCTTGTGTAGCACTATTTGAGACATCCTATTTGAACTGCTGAACTTGAGTTTGCTTGAGGACAAGCAAAAGTTTAAGTTGGGGCTGTTGATGAGTCCACAAATTGGACTCATTTAGGGCTTTATTTTAATAGAAATAGTGTCCTCAAATGTATTTCATCTCAATATCTGATGAAAACGCTTAAGTTTCAGGTATTTAAAGTGTTAGTGGAAGCATGGAAACTTAGGTGCAAAAAGGAACAAAAAGGATGAAAAGGACGAAGAAGTTGAAGCATGAGCATCGCCAAGCATGTTTGGCGAATCGCCGAAGGGACACATTTCGCCCTTTGTTCCAGTACGCGAAGCCCTGAAGGAAGTGGATCAAAAAGGCGATGAAAAGGAGCAGTCGGTGCTTCGCCGATCAGTTTTGCAAAGCAGTACTATACCGCCCAATGGTCTAGAATGCAGAGACGTTGTAGGCAAAGCACAAAGGCGATGAACAAGAAGAAGGGTGAATCACCGAGTTATTCAGCAATCACTACTAACCTTGCCGAACGGTCCACCACAACACTATTTTCTGAAGCTTATAAATACTAAACTCTCTACTTATTTTTAAGTGTGTGAAACATTAGAGTAAAAAAAACATAATTGTAATTTTCACTTTAGTTTTCTTATTTTTTCTCTCAAGTTTGGAGAGGGTTTTTGGGAGACTTGAAGAGAGAAGGAGTTCATCTTCCCCAAATTGGAAGTGGGTCTTCTCCATTCTTCTTCCTTTACTTATTTTAAGGTTTAATTTCTTATACCCATTTGATTTCTCTATCATTTTAGGTATAATTTCTTATTTCTTGATGTCTGGCTAAAAACTCCCATTCTTGGGGTGTGATTTAGCAAATATGTGTTGATATTATTTTTGGGTCTTGCTTGCTGGTAGGTTAGATGTATTTTAATGGTGATTTCACCTAGTGGTTGTGGTTTAAGTTAATGGGTTTGTAGTTGCAAATACAAAACCACCCATGTATTTTTGGCTTTCTCGAGAGAAAGGTCGCGAAACCAAGACCGCTAGAATGATGGTCTAAGGAGTGGGTCGACATGAGGTTCTTCCCGAGAGGGTGAGCCCTAGTCCCATACCCTAACACTCAGCTCGAGAGAGAGTGTGTGGGGTAAGGCGTAGGCTGGCCTTCATGCGGCAAATGGATGTTCGAGAGGAACCCATTTGAAACGGGGTAAGTTGGCCGAGAGGGAACTTATTTCCATCTAAAGCTTAGCCTAGTCACTATTTTCTTGCAAATTTCCTACCGAAATGATGTACCCAACGATTTATATCAATATATATTGCGATCACACCCCAAGAACTTCTCCCCATACTTGAATTTTCTCTTTATTTTTGTTGTTTTAGCTATACTTGTGACAAACCCCCATTGATATCTGACACTTTGGTGTCACCCACTTGAATTTACTTTGTTTTATTCGATAATTTCTCAAACTACAGCTAACTAGAACAAAATTATAGCCTAACTACTATTTTCACTACCACTCCATTGGAACACGACCCCAATCCTTGGTTGGGTTACTATATTATCGACGATCGTAGACACTCGAACCATAGGTTAGTGTCGTTGGTCACGATAAGCATCATCGTCCCAAGGGTTTTTTTTCCATTTGATATAATCTCTTCTCACAAGACACAAACAAAGATTTGGCAAACAAAGATTTGAATTTCTAAAAATTCATGAGCTTACAAAGACGAATCCATCTTCAAGGAAGAACACTGCTCATACTAAACAAAGGACTTGATAGAGTGCTGAAGATGTTTGTTGTATTTTGAGCTTTGTGTCTTATGTGCTTATATTGTAAATTTACTCCTAAGTTATAAAGTATAGTAGATCATTTGCTTGTCTAAGTCTTTAGTTTGAGTCGTATTAACTAGAGTTAGTTAGTCGAATCATCTATGTTTTAGTGAAACCTCTTTATATCATTGTTTTGATGTTCTCTTAGGTAGAGTTACCTAGGAGTGTCAACTAGAGTTAGTTGTTTTGTGGTGCAGATGAGTTTCTGCTCGTTTAGGCTCTTATCTTAGAGATCTGAGTTGGTGTCTAGAGTTAGCATTGATTGGGTTCTTGAAGTCTAGATCAACTAGGGTTAGTTGGTTTAGTGGGAAATAGAGTTATTGCTTAATTTTCTTTTGTAGTAGAGTTGCTACAATAAGGGGGAAGAGATTAAAGAGTTTTAATTTCTAGGTTGCAAGAGTTTGTAATTTGAAACTTTGTTTTCACCGCCCTTGAGCAAGGAGGTTTCCACATAAAATCATTGTGCTTGATTTACTTTGAGCTATTTTATTTCTGCACTATTATTCTGTTGGGGGACCTGGTCCTGTGATCAGTGGTGGACGCATACATTCCAACAAAGCCAAACAAGGCTGACCCTTATTCTCATCAATACCAAATCATAAAGTAGGAAACAAAACTGAATATAACCTTTAACAAAAGAGACTATTTGCATCAATAACAAAAACAATATATAAGTACAGTTTTAGTACCTCATGGTTGAACAATATGTCTTAAAAATATGTTCATTTAATGAAGTCATATGTTATTTGGAGGTCCACCTTTTATGACACACGTAAGTGGCATACCTTTTATAGTATACCATCTTAGTACCTCATGGTTGAACAATACTCCCTTCGTTACTAATTACTTGTCCACTTTTTTTTTAGTTGTCCCTAATTACTTGTCCATTTTGACAAATCAAGAAAGGACAATTTTTTTACCTATTATACCCTCAATTAATTACTTTGAAAAGGGTAGAACTTCTTGAAAATCTTAAGTTTTTTATTTATTCACTTCATAATTAATAGGGGTAAAATGGTAAATTCATCATGTCCATCATTATTTTCTTAATAGGTATGTCAATTCAAAAGTGGGCAAGTAATTGGATAGAAGGAGTATGTTATCAATTATACTCCTTTCTTCTATAAAAGCTTATTGTGAAGGAATAATTATTGAACTAATGACACATTTTATCTTATTTGTGAGTATCTTAATGGTGATTTAATAAAATTTGGTACAACAAGCTAGAATTTACTGAGTGTAGGTTAGGCATAGGCGTCTTATGTATCTCTTTTTAATTGAGGCATGTCATTACCTTAACTGAAGATCCCATGAGGTTAGTGAATACTGAAATTCATGCTCAAGTTGCATTGGGTTAGTTAGTTTAATGCCTCAACCTGTCAATACTCATGTGTTTCTATCACTATTACAATAGAATCAATTTTGAGCTCAGATAATAGTATGGTATTGCAATCACTGGAGAATCGCCAAGGTTTTTGATTATTCCTACTCAACAATACAAGTCATTCCATAAGGAACATCTATTGAGAGCCTCATTTATGGCCTATACTATAGTAACAAAGGTAACAAATCAACTTGAGGAATTCTCCATTTATGAACTATTCACTAACAAGAAGGATCTACATATGTAAATAGGGCTTCAAAAATAGACAAATTCTCTCATTAGGAGTCATTGGGTAATTACAAAAAGAGTTCCATTCTTGAGCCACCTTCCATGCATGGGATGTTATTTGACCAATTCTGCTTCACTCTTGTTTTAATGCATTCAAAAAATTCTATTCAATGCCTTTTTTTTTTGCTTTCGGGGTTGATTCAAGCCTCCCTTATTGGATCTACCATATTGTCAAACTCACTATTAATGATAGGTTTCTCACCTATTTTTTCTACCCAATCATGTCGAGTAATTCTGACTTTTCATCCTCTTCATCTATTTCTCCTCATCCTCTTAGGAGCTTTCTGAAATTCAGGCTCAACCTCTTGCTGCCCTTTCTTCTTGCAGCACTGCAATTTTCAAGTGACTGAGTCACATACAATGATTGCAGAACTTGTGGGAAAAAAGCTTGGCAGTAACTTTGGCAGCCATATTTGTGGAAATTAATAATGACAAATGTGAAAGTTGATAGCCACATTTGTAGAAGTTGGTAGTGAAATTTTGGTAGAGTTTTGGTGGAGTTTGACAGCCAAATTTTGTCGAAATATGTTGTCACATTTTTGTCACTAATAATGTAATCCAGAGGTTCAAAACTCTATTAAATAGAGTAGTAATTGAATATTTGAAGATACACCATACTAGAGAAAGCAATAGAGAGTAATCCACAAGCTGTTCTTAGTTTGTATGAAAATAGTGTGGGAGTAATATTATTGTGAGTTGTATGAAATAAAAGAGTGTTGTTCTTATAAAAAAGTAGATAGTCTTTCGACACTACCAAGTTTTCATCAATATTATTGTATTACTTACTCGGGTATCATATTTACCCATCTTAATATTTGGTGTCGTTGTTACTCTCTTGCTATTGCTATTTAGTGTGGATATTATCCTGGGTTTGATTATCATTTTTTCCAACAACGTGATATCAGAGTCATGACAAATAATAGTCGTTGTCCTTTTAGTAGCCCCGTCTCACAAGAGAAATTATGAAAAATGGTTTCTACGAATGAAATCCATTCTTGGCTCTCAAGATTTTTTTGGGACACTGTAGACAAAGGGTATACAAAACCTGTTAATGAGAAAACTTTGTCCCCAAATGAATTGGAGGTCTTGTTAAAGACAAGAAAGAAAGATCAAAAGGCCTCCACTCTCATCCATCAATGTTGGGATGATGGAATGTTTGAGAAGGTGGCTAATGCAACCACCTCAAAAGAAGCTTGGGAGAGTTTACAAAACTCTCTCCAAAGAGTTTATAAAATAAAAAAGATAAAACTTCAAACTCTAAGGACTGACTTAAAAGTTTTATAAATGAAAGAATTCGAATTCATTTTGGATTTTTGTTCAAGATTGATGGTTGTTGTGAATCAACTAAGAAGACACAGGGAGGACGTAGATGATGTGTGTGTGGTAGAAAAGGCCCTTCATTTTCTAACACATAAATTTGATTATGTGTTGTGTGCTATTTATGAGTTTAAAGATTTAGACTCTATGGCGGTAAAGAAATTGCAAGGTTCTTTACCAACCTAGGAAAAAAAGATGAAAAGAAAAAAAGAAGAGTCACTAGAGCAACTTCTTAAAACTCATACATCCTTCAAAGAATTTGAAGGTGAAAAAAGTTACAAAGGAAATGGACAATGACGAGGTCGTGGATGTCGTGGAAGAGGAAGAAGTTATACCAATAAATTCAACAATGAAGATAAAAATCACCACTCCCTCAGAGGTCGTGGCCATGGTCAACGAAGAGGTAAAGGACGTGGAGCCTATCAAGGTACCAATGAAATGCGGTATGAAAAATCTAAAATTTAGTGTTATAACTGTCATAAAATTGTACATTACTCTTGAAAATGTCGTAGTAATGTTGAAGAGAAATCTAATCTTGTTGACAACAATAAAGATGAAGATGAGTCAACATTGTTATTGGAACCCAAAGAAGAAGATAAATATGAAGGCAGTTCATGGTATCTTGGCAATGGACCAAGCAATCATATGTGTGGACACAAAGACAAGTTTGTGGAGATAAATAAGACGGTGAAAGGTAATGTGTCTTATACCTCAAAGTTTCAAATTGAAGGAATATGTATGATTCTGATATCCTGTAAAGATGGTGGTCATATATTGATTAACAATGTTTAATATGGGTCAAAATTGAAAAGTAATATTTTTGAGTTTGGATCAACTTTTTGAAAAAGTATATGATATTCATATGAAAAATATGCATCTTTGACTTAGAGATTCAAGTAATAACTTAATTGCATAAGTGCATTTGGCAAAGAATAGGTTGTTCCCTTTGAATCTTAGGACCATCGATGCAAAGTGTTTGAAGGCTAATGTCCAAGATGACTCATGGTGTTGGCATAGTTTATTTGGACACTTGAACTTTGAAGAACTCAAATCAATGGGAAACAAGAACATGGTTGATGGAATCCCGTCAATCAACCATCCTATCTTATTTATCTCCGCAAATTTGTCTTTGTGTCCACACATATGATTGTTTGCTCCATTGTCAAGATACCATGAACTGTAATCATATGTATCTTCTTCATTAACTGTCAATAACAATGTTGACTCATCTTCATCTTTGTTGTTATCAATAAGATTTACTTTCTCTTCAACATTAATATGGCATTTCCAAGAGTATTGTCCAATTTTATGACAGTTATAACACTCAATTTTAGATTTTTCATACCTCATTTCATTGGTACCTTGATTAGCTACATGTCCTCTACCTCCTCGCTGACCATGGCCACGACCTTTAAATGACTATTGACTGGTGATTTTTATCTTCATTGTTAAATTTGTTGAAATAACTTCTTCCTCTTCCTCGACCTCCACGACCGCCATGGTCTCCCCATTACCCATTTCCTTTGTAACTTTTCTCACTTTTAAATCCTTTGAAGGACACTTGAGTGTTAATAAGTTTCTCTAGTGTCACTTATTTTCTCTTTTTCATCTTTTCTTCGTGAGCTTGTAGAGAACCTTTCAATTATTATACTGTCATAGAGTCTAAATCATTATACTCCTCAATAACTCACACCACATAATCAAATTTAGTTTTTAGAGAACGAAGGTTATTTTCTACCACACGCACATCATCTACTTCCTCGTCGTATCTTCTTAGTTGATTCACAACAACCATCAATCTTGAACAGAAATTCGAAATATATTCAGATTCTTTCATTTTTAAAACTCCAAAGTTAGCCCTCAGAGTTTGAAGTTTTATCTTCTTTACTTTATCAACTCCTTGGAGAGAATTTTATACAATTTCTCAAGCTTTTTTTGAGGTGGTTGCATCAGTCACCTTCTCAAATATGTCATCATCCAAACATTAATGGATGAGAGTGAGGGTCTGTTGATTTTTCTTTCTTTTCTTTTACAAGACATCCTTTTCATTTGAGGACAGTTTTTTCATTAACGGGTTTTGTATACTCTTTGTCTACAATGTCTCAAACATCTTGAGAGTCAAGAATGTCTCTCATTTGTAGACACTATTTTTCATAATTTTCTCTTGTGAGGTGGGGGTACTGAAAGGACAACAAACTATTATTTGTCATGGATCTGATACCACATTGTTGGATGAAATGATAATCACACTCAGGATAATGTCCACACCAAATAGCAATAGCAAGAGTGTAACAATGGCACCAAATATTAAATTGGGGTAAATATGATACTCGAGTAAGTAATACAATAATAATGATGAAACTACTACACTTTTATAAGAACAACACTCTTTTATTTCTTACAACTCACAATAATATTACTTTCACACTATTTTCTCACAAACTCTAAAATAGCTTGTGGATTACTCTCTATTGCTTTCTCTATTTTGGTGTATCTTCAAATATTCAATTATGTACTACTCTATTTATAGAGTTTTGAACCTCTTGATTACATCATGAGTGACACAAATGTGGCAACCACACGAAGTTTGGCTGCCAAACTTCACCAAAACTCTACCAAAATTTGACTATCAACTTCCACAAATGTGACTGCCAACTTTCACATTTGTGGTTGTCAACTTTTACATTTGTGGCTATTAATTTCCACAAGTGTGGCTATCAAAGTTTCTCCCAAGCTTTGTTCCCACACTCCGTCAAGGTTTGCTAAGATGACGTGTTCGCCTCTGAAAATTGGAGGTATCTCGTAGCTAGGTCGGTCCTGATATCACCAAAATCCTTTAACCTAACAGAGCCCAAAGAGTCTGTATAGGTAGATAACCTACCAACATGGCATAGTCAACTTGACCGACGATCTTGGGTTCCATTGTAAAGACATGGTGCAGACCAAATGCACATTAGCAAGCTTCACTAAAATACACCGAGAGAGAGAACATGATTTCCCAAACGCCAAAACCAATATAAGAAACTGAAATATGCATTGCATAGCTTATAAGAAACTTGTATTTTATAATAGCTATCATGGTTCATATGTTAAACTATCTGACTCTCAAAAAACGAAATGTGTCACATAAATATTGTGACAGAGAGAGTAATTGCTTAATATTTCACTTTTCTTCTTTCCTCTCCTTGTTTGAAAAGGAAAAACAAATAAAAACAATCAGCCAATTAAAGTTAAGGCAAGATTTTGTACTTACTCAGTAATTTGGTTTTGAAATTCAGGATATCTTGTCAAAAGAAACTCAGCTAGCTTTTCCCCTGTTATTTCAACAGCTGAGCAAATATACCTCCCTTTTGCATTAGGATTTTAAAAAAGGAAAATGTGAGCATTTGTCACATCATCTACATGCACAAAAGGTACAATTGGAGGGTAACTCATACTAAAATTTTGATGACCTACACAAATTTTTCCAAGTACGATTAAGTAGAACATATATACGTTGAGAAAATGAAAATCTATGATATTTTAATACACACCAAGAATCATTTCCATGGATGAACTAACAGAGCCAGGCATTTGAGGAGTAATAAAGGTACCATGTATCCAAGTTGGGATTACAGTCACAAGATCAATACCATTTTTTTTCAGCAAATTCTAGAGCTGCTTTTTCTGTTAATGTCTTACTAATCGCGTAAGAACTTGCAAATGGCTTCAATGTTCTCATAACATCTACATCTGTCCACAAGCATTCATCAATTATGTTGGAACTTCCAGTACCCACAACCGTAGCTGCACTAGACAGTGGCAGAGCCAGAAATTTAAATAAGGGGGTTCAAAATCTGAGAAGTAAACACACGAACTAGTGAAAGGGGGTTCGACATCTATTATACATACCTAAAAAATAATTTTAACCATGTATAAATAGTAATATTTTTCGCTTAGGGGGTTCGGATGAACCCCCTCATTATATGTTGCCTCCGCCCCTGGCACTAGAAGTGTATACAACGCGTTTGACTGTTTTTGAATCGAGACATGAAGTACACCAATGCAGCCTTCAATTGATGCATTGAAACTTTGTGGTTTTTGTAGATCAGCATTAAAAATATTCAACTTTTCTTGTCTAGGAGATTTGTGAGGTAGCTTACATCCTTCTTGCCATCTACAATCAATGAAAGTTAGGCTAAAAAATTATATAATTTTAACCGGACAATAATGACATAAATTAATCATACTCTGTTTCAATTTATGTGAAGGTATTGCCGGAAAAATAATGGGATAACACACAAGTACCATTTAGACTATGATCAAAATTTCAGAGACATACATTAACTTAACTAAGATTCTATTACCCCGGACACATTTTTTGTCTTACGTGGCATATAAACATCTCCCACGCGCCTCAACTATGTCATATAGGATCCAAATCATGTCAAATGATGTGATGAGCATACAGAAGATATATAGGACTAATGAATTACCTGGATGAGATCTAATAGTTGTGTTAACATAATAACCAAGTTGAAGAAATCTCATAACCATCCCATGATCCAAGAAAACCACTTCCTCTTGTTACCCATTCCTTTCCTTTCTCCTTCACTTCTAATTCCATATCCCTTCTTCTATTGATCATCTCTTCTTTCTTTTCCCGCTTCTCTCTCTTAGGAACTATCAAGTGGTCATAGGATGCATCAAAGTGGTTAGAAAACAAGGACAAGTAGTTGTCCTTTACCCACTACTTTCATCTTTTAAAATTTGCCACACATCCAACTGATAGTGGTGAAGTCAGAAATTTTGTTTAAACATGTCCAAGATTATATCTATATATATCTATATCTTCTATATTTTACCTTAAAAACATGAACTCCTAACTTTAATGTTAAATTACTATAATATCCCTAACTTAGGTTGTGACTTTTTCGATGAGTTGCGACTTTTTCGATGATTGTGACTTTTACCTTAAAAGCATGAACTCCTAACTTTAATATTAAATTACTATAATATCCCTAACTTAGGTTGTGACTTTTTCGATGAGTTGTGACTTTTTCGATAAGTTGTGACTTATTCCAAAGGGTTGTGATTTTTTGATGAGTTGTGACTTTTCAAATAGTTGCGACTTTTTCAATAAGTTGTGACTTTTTCCAAAGGGTTATGATTTTTCGATGAGTTGTGACTTTCCAAATAGTTGTGACTTTTTCAATAAGTTGTGACTTTTCCAAAGGGTTGTTACTTCTCGAAAAGGTCATGACTTTTTAGATAAGGCACAAAAAGCACTTCTTCATACCACCATTTGTTTACTATAAATAGAAGGGTTTCCTCTCATTTTTCAACCACAATTTTTTTTAATCTTCTACTCTTCTTCTTGCATTTTAATTTTTTTTGTTTTATTATCGTTGAGTGAATTCGAAGCTTAGCGGAATATGATGTACCACTATTCAGTTGAGTAAATTGTTCTATCATAAGAGGTTATATTCTATAACCTCGAGTACTTGAGGAAAATAATTTTAATAATTTAATAAAAAAAAAATCTTAATATATACAACATTATGTAATGTTCCAATATATAAAGTTAACATGATGTAGTCTAAATTCATTTGTTTTTATTAACAGTTTTTCTTGTGATGTGGATATATGCTTCTGAATAACTTTTTCTAAAATTTAGAGAATTTTCACGATTTGTTTTTTTATGCTCAAGACAAAAGAATGACTTTATTTATCAATGCTACTTATGTGATTTAGATTTTCAGGAAGTTTGCTTCAAAATAGTTGTTACTATATAAACATTGTCCTTTTGTTTTACTTATTTACTATTTCTTAATATTTTAGACGAAGAAAAGTTCATATGACTTGTCATAATACCAGTTGATGTTTGTGTTAGTTTAACTTTTATTATTTATTTAATAGCTAATTTTTATGAGATAAATATTCTCATTAATGAAAATATATATTTATATTTGGGCAGGTATTTGTATTTAAATTAAAGTATTATATATGTCACAAATGTAGTATCAAGTTAACAAGATCTTCTAACTTCAAAAATATATTATTTTAAAATGTTCCGAGTTAGTTTTTTTAAAAATAACTCACAGCAAATGTAAAAATATGTGAATATACATGAATCATTTAAAAATTATCATTTACAAAATAATTTTTATATTCAGTTATATGGAATAAACATTTACATTTGGTCCCTACACTAAATTAAAATCTAATAACTATAAAAAATAGTAACATTAATTAGAAGTCCTATTTATTTATGTAAGTATAAAGTTTATTACAAATTCAGCTACTGCACATTAATTCTTTAGTTATTACATTATAAATTCTCTTAGTTATTACCAATTACTGCAAACCGTATTCAAAATCTTTTACATTCTTAGTTATAATATTATGAATTCCATTATTATTACATTAATTATTTCTATCTTTCATCTTTCCTTATATTAAATTTTAACCAATAATTTTTCATATATTATACCGCCCCTATATATGTGATAACACAGTTTTGTTATTTTTTCTTTGACAAATTATGCTTGGTTGAATAAATTGAAAAATCATTTACAAGTATATGAACTATATCTTTGTTGGGTGTAAGATGAACAAGTGATTATATATATGATTTCACAGATAGAATATATTCTTTAATTTTTAGTTTTTCCGGTTTAAAAAAAGAAAACCTTTCTGAGTTAACTATGGACAGTCAGATAACTATGTGTATAAGGTATTTTAGTGAGATACGACTAATTACATGATTGAACCTCATCAAATTGAAATAAATATATATATTATTGCATTTAACTAATAAAAGTTTTCATTCATCATCTTCATAGGTTCGCGTGAAAAAGAAATATATATGACAATCCACATTGAACCTTCACAGAATAATCTACAATATTATTTTGTGTTAAACTTATTATTGAAATCTTCACTTAAATAAGCAATATTGTTTACCATAACATATATTTTCTGAATTCGTGCAGCGCACGTGTCAGAAAACTAGTATAAAAAAAAGAATGATATATGTCGTACAATTTTTTATATACATAATATATATTTCGATGAATAGGGTATGATTGGCCATCTAGATTATTATGTGTAGCTACTACGCCACTCAACTAGCGTGATTGAAATGAGAGACTATTACTACTTCATATGAAAATCAAGATGACTTTAAGTCTAAATGAGGGACTAAGATGGAAATTACTGATACCAATAAATTTTCATTCATTTCTTTTTCTAGCTCTAGTCAAAAAAAAAAAAATTCCACGTCAACTAACCATTTTATTCATCTCCAAAAAGTTTGATACAAAAGATTTGAGGGGGATAATGCTACAGAACCTTCGTAGGCTAGGATGAAGGCAAATATAACCACCTTTACATGAGTTTTGGGATGAAGAAAATGCTAAGGTACAAGGATATTTAGGATATCCAAAACCTGCACAAAGAAGAAGCTAGCCTATACTAAATTAAAATATGAAACCCCATTTAGGGAGGATCAAAGGTAAAGTCTTTGGTCTTCCTGTTGACCACTCTCAATGCTGGGAAACCCCATCTATCCAAGGCCATTAGCCCCATTACTTGTTTTGGTAGATCTGCATAACTGTTGTAGAATTTGGATTCTAGGGAATCGTAGCTAAGAGAAGCTAATTTATCCGCAACTAGATTGATTTCTCTGAAACAATGCTTAACATTTAAGGCTTTAAGCTGGACCATACACTTCAGACTTTGCACTTCTTTGGTTATTCTCCAAGGGGTCTTGATAGAAGAGGTAATGCAGTCCACAATCAGCTTGGAGTCACTCTCCGCCATAACGTGATTATGACCATTTGCATAACACCAAACAACAAAGAGACTGCCTCAGCCCAGTTGCTAGTTCCTTCTCTGAGAACTAAAAAGAAAGCCATAATAAGATGCCCATTTGAGTCCCTTATCACCCCACCCCACCACAAATTCCTCTTTTGTAGCTTCCATCGGTATTTAATTTAACAAAAGATGAAAAGGGTCTACACCAAGATAAGGGTACTATCTTCTGGAAGTGGACAGTAGAGTTCACAAGAACTAGAACTTTCTCTTAACTGAAGGGAAAGGACGCATTGCCGATGAATTTCTGAATAACTTGACCAACTCCAGTAGCAATGAAGTTAAGAGAACTATTCACATTATAATTTTCATTACCATACTTAATGCTACACCTGTTCCTCCATATCTCCCAAATTATTAGAGTAGGGAGGCATTTGATAATAGTGTTATACACCGAATTAGGGGCTTTTAGGTTCCACCAATTTATGAGGATTTGTCTATTAAGGAATATCTCTGAAAATGACTCCAGAGGGGCCACCAGTGATCTTCCAGAGTTCTTGAGCCGTTTCACCACTTCCAAAATGATGTTCAGTTGTCTCATTATCAGAAGTCTTGCAACAACAACACCTTGAGGTAATGGAGATCCCCATTCTCGCCACTCTTGCATCAGTAGGGATTCTGTCTCTCAAGGATCTCCATACCATGAAGCTCATTTTAAAAGTAACTTCTTTTTTGCCATGTCATTGAGTTCATCCAAGTCTTTTGTCTCTTTTGTTTCAAGAATTGCCAAGCCGAGGATACAGTAAAATTACCTTTTTTTTTATCCAAAGTTCAAATAAGAACATCAGGTTCTTCAGGCTTCAAGATGAAAATAGAGTTGTTGGTGTAATTTCTAATTGTTTCAGGAAGATAAATATCCCAACCATCCCAATTTCTAGTGTCTCCTTTGATAGCATCCTTCATCTTTAGTTTTCGCGGCCTGCTTCCATCTTGTAGGTGAGCCCATAAAGGGCCTTTATCAGACCAGTTGTCATACCAAGCATCAATGTCACCTCTCCCAAGTCTCCACAAAATGTAATGGTCCACCTTTGTTCTGATTTTGCACATAGCGTTCCATGCTTGAGATTGCCCAGAATACCATTGATTAGTCAAAACATGAGATCTTTGACAATACTTAGCGACAACAAACCTTTTCCAAAGAGAGTTGTTGGTTCTAAGATTCAACCAAAGCTTAGTAGTAAAGGCAATACATATGTCATTTAATATTCTGAAGTTTGCACCTCCTTCTTCATAAGGGAAACAAAGGTTCTTCCAAGAAGCCCAATGGTGTTTTTTCTTTTCTGCCGCACCACCCCAGAAAAATCTGATAATCAACTTTTCAATTTGGTTGAGTACACCCTTAGGAGGGTGCATAGCAGCCAAGAGGTGAGTAGGCAGAGCCAAAAGCACATGTTTAATGAGAACAGCCCTGCCCCATGTAGAAAGAAATTTGGCATGCCATCCATTAATTTTATTAAGAACCTTGCCTATCATCTCAGTAAAAATAGAGATGATCTTCCTTCCTGTGTAGATAGGGCACCCTAGGTACTTTACTGGGAATGACTTGTATTTTATTCCAGTAATTCTTTCAATTCTCTTGATGGAGTGATCTGGTTCATTAGAGGCCATGATGATGCAGCTCTTATGCTTGTTGATGTGAGGCAAAAAATATATATATTTTAATCATTATTTGTCTCACATTTATTATTTATATCTGTCCTTTTTTAGCATGAATTTTATGGATTGTGCTAAATAGTATATTTTATTTGTAAGAGTAAATTGGTGTAAAGTTGAAGAAGTTTGAAGCTTAAACGAATTAAAGATGGAAGGTTGAAGAAAGAAATCAAGCAACAACTTAATGGATAAAATTGAATAAAATAATATATAAATATATTTGTTGTTGGTGAGGCGGCACAGTTCAAGCAGAAATTGGATTCCTTTTTATTTTGATTTGGACTCAATTATTTTATTTAGGGTTTTCTACATCTATAAATAGTCCATAGAAATAATTATTAGAGAACATCAATTATTAGGGGAGAAGGTCAATTATAAGGCTTCAAAGTATAAAGTTGTCAGTATTTTTTAGGGTTCTTTTCTTCTTCTTTCTTTTCTTAGAGATTAGTGGCTAAACATCCTTGTTCTGGGGCTGTAGCTACGAATTGAATGTTGATTATTTAAGGTTCTTGAATTAGTTCTTGGTTGTCATTATAAGTTACTTCTATATTCTTGTTTTAGTAATTTATGCTTGCGCACCATAAGATAAATCTATTGTCTATTCTCAAAATCGAGAGAGGAGAGGGTAGATAGACCAGAGAATATAAATGCTCGATCATCCATTACGAGTTGATTTGTATTTAGGAGTGACTCCCGGACGAACAACTTGCTTGGTTACAAAACATGATGAAATATAAATGCTCGCCAGTTAGGCCTGTCTATCCTCGCTCAATGATGTAGTTAGACAGCTAACTAGAGTAGGTGACTAGAGGTCGAGAGACCCGACTCATACAATTAACCCTGTAAATCAGTAACTTGACAACTAAAATTAGTTTTAAGCCAAGAATATGATACATCAGATTCATTGCATGTTGTAGCCCTGGAATTTTCCAACCATTGTAAGTAATCTTATAATTTAATTCCTGCATTCTTTTCTTTATAAAAAAAAATCAAACTCTTTTGACACTCTTAAATAAATAATCTATATATATAAAGCTGAATCAAGATCCGCTTATGTGGCACCCTCCAATGACCAGCATTTGCAATTATCTATTTTTACCTTTTTCTGAATTATTTCTGATTTTTTACCTCAAAACAAATACATAAATGAGTAAAAATATCATACTAAATAGGAGTAATTATTTACTCATCTCCAGCCCAAACCGTTTAAAACTCAGCCCACTAACATCACATTAATTACCCAATTGGTGCAGCCCAAATCGTTTAAAACTCAACCCACTAACATCACATTAATTACCCAATTGAATATGTTAGGTTATGAGCCTCAAAAGAATCTATACCTATACATAAAACTAGATTAAAAAAAAAAGTGATGTGGCACCTCTCTTTGGCCAAGAATTCTATTTATCTTTTTTCTTATTTTTTTGACATTTTATTTATTTATTATTTATTATTAATTATTATTTTACAAATATGAATGTGGCAATTACTATTCCTTTCATTTATTCATATTCTTTAATATAAATTTCAATTATCTTTATTTTCATTATTTCCATGACTTTTCATGATCATAACTCCTACATTTTATTAATAGTCATGTTCATGACTTCATTTGGTATTCCCTATTGTAATCTTATAAATAGAGGCATTGTAATTTTTTCTTACAAAACAAATGATCAAATCTATATAGTATATATGTGTGTGTAAAGCTCTCAAATTTGTGGTGAAGGTGATTTGAGATGATTCAACTAAAAGATAGGCACAAGTATTCTATACTTTTTTTTTCTTTTCGATCATCATAATATTATTTTGAATTTGGTATTTATTTGATTTGATTATAGGTAGACATCTACAGAAAATACAAAGAAAACAGACGGGCTGATGAGAAGTTATAAGCAATTCTTCTCAAACTCTCTTTTATATTTATTTCATTTTTCTTTGTATGTTTGACTAAAGAAGTTATACTCCTTTATCATAAGTTTGCTAATTGATAAATATATGAGGTATTCAATTATATTCTTACTTTATTGTTAAATTTTTAAAGAATTTCTTTATCTTGCAGTATTTGGAGAATGGAGGAGGGAGGGGGAGATAGAAAAATGACATTTTATCAGATGGGTTAAAGATAAGAAATTGTAAGCAATTCTTCTCAAACTCTCTTTTATATTTATTTACCTTTTTCTTAGTATGTTTGACTATAGAAGTTATACTCAATTGATCATAAATTTTGCCAAGTGATAAACATATGAGGTATTCAATTATACTCTTACTTTATTGTTCGAAGTTTATTTTTTTTAAGAATTTATGTATTTTGCAGTATTTGGAGAAGGGAAGGGGAAGGATGATAGAAAAGTGAAATTTTATGATAAAATTAAATTCTGAACTTAATTACAATTCACAACTGTAAAAATAATATTGTTTCATCATTTTGCAGGTATAGATAATCTGATATACGGGGTGAAGAGAATGAAATGGTGAAACAATCAATTTAAGATTGAGAGCAAGGAAATGAAAAATATAATAATTTAGAACTTTATTTCTAAATATTCATTTTGTAATAATAATTTTTCTGTCTTTGTGTTACTCTAAATCTCCATAATTTTATATTTTTTATCTTTTAATTTTGTTAATTGAGAGGTAAATATCTCTCCCATGAGTTGTAGTACTTTAGATTTTCACATATTTTGAATTGTAAATTTATGAAAAAGTG
>JAJONZ010013641.1:0-18240 GCA_029582445.1 Solanum paucissectum | reverse complement strand
ATGGAATGTGAGGTATTATTACTTCAGATATATTCTCTAAAACCATGGTTAAGTCTAAAAGAACAATCCAAGTTAGGCTTTATAAAAAAATCAAGGTTGGGATTAAAGAAACATGACATACCAGAAATCTTTAACCAAACATTTTTTGATAAAGAAATCTGAAACCAAACATTATAGAAACAATATAACTGTTGAAACGATATATTGGCAATACCTTATAGTTTTAAGGAAGTGGTGAAACATCTCGGTGATGAGCCCATCACATTCTAGATCCAGCATGACAACACATGACCTGACCTTGGCCACTGTCTCAAGGATCATCACCCTCTTATTATACGATCTGCTGGACTGATCATCCAGATTCTCAAAAGACGATACAATTAATTGAAAGATATCCTGTATCAAACAAATGAAATGTTATTGAAGGACTGACAGAAGGAAGAAGAATGAGAAAGCAAATTTCTCATACCTTCATTTTGTCATCATCATACGGAGCGTCTGGTGCAGTAATTCTAGTTATCTCACTAATACACGAAGCAACTGCAACCTTCACATCAACATCAGAATGCCTCAAGAGATCATTTGCGACCAATGCCTTCATCAATGGAGAAAGTGCATCATGCATTGATTTCGCCGGTGATTGCTCCACTTTAGACAGGGAAGACTCTACTTGCTTAAAGCAGAGGAAACCAAAAGTATATTAAGATTAGGCAAGAAAAAGACCGTGCATGAGTGCGAATGAAATTTTGTATGTTACTTGCAAAATTCACAGTAAAATCCAAAATCTGCCAAAACAAACAGTCATAATAACTTCTGTTTTGTTATATCAAAAGTATCTATTGATAGATGGGCAATGTAAGAAATATCTGTAAGATGGGAAAGAGTACATCCAAAAAAAATAAAGTCAGCAAGTGTAAAGGACCTGCTAAGTCAACCAAGTCTCCACCACTAAAACTTTTGCTGTGGATTATGGTACACCAAAAACTAAGCAAGAATATAAACTTGGACTCATGATTATCTACATTGTCCTTTCTTAAGTTCAAAAAACTCTAAC
Source organism: Solanum paucissectum (assembly GCA_029582445.1). NCBI lineage: Eukaryota > Viridiplantae > Streptophyta > Magnoliopsida > Solanales > Solanaceae > Solanum > Solanum paucissectum. The sequence goes on along the minus strand of JAJONZ010013641.1, from coordinate 17,186 downwards.
TTTTCCTGTTCTCCATGTAACCAACCATACTACTGCAGGGATAAAATTCCAAACAATTTTTTAGAAGAAAAAGGATCATATCTAGAAGTCAATGACCCACTCAAAAGAAAAGGGGAAAAAACAAGGGCCAACTTGATCCTCTTTACTACAGATCATGTTAAGGTACGTCATAGAGTCTCACACATCGATGAAGTGATGACAATTATCTGGCACCAATTTTATCCACACAGGCTAGAGGTTTTTGTATTTTCCCAAAAGAATTATGGCAGCATAAAATCACACAAACCAAATCTTCTAAACAATAATCTAAAGGACATAATTTGGCACATTCATAAAGTCTCATTTTATCACCAGAATATGTGATCTGCATGTTATCAAGGAAATTCCAGGAAACTCATGGTTCCAAATTTGGATCTGTTACTGTTTATCATTCTGTAACCAGCAACATGAAGATGCACTGTCAGATTTCCTCTAAAACACAAAATGACAATTAATTGATGAAATTGTTAAACACAAATCAATGCATATAAACTTTCACTAGGGAAAGAAACCCAACAAAAGGAAACTTATTTCATTGTGGCTTCTCAATTAAGATGGGGGTTAAATCAATAAACCATTTGCATATGAAAATCATCACTTCAGAAACAAAACCAATATTGCCCATACTCTGCTCCTTGAGAAACCCTCTAGGAAAAGCCAACAGGATTTTCAAGTACTGCCAGAAGAGCCTCACGGGGGAAAACACAAACACACAGCACGCCCACAGCCTAACTATCTTTCAGCTTAAATGTTGACTATTATTTAATACCCACAGATTGCCAAGAATATCTATTACTTCTTCCATTTTTTTCATTTTCCCTTTCCTACAAATTGTCAGGCTGTTGGGCACTTATCAAATCAAAAAAATGTTGCACTTATTACCCGCCAACTCACTTATCTCTCGGGAATTTTCAGATACCATCATTTTGAAATAATTATCAAAAGTAAAAAGCTCCACCAGGAAATGTCAAGATTACAATATCCTGTTCAAATAATTTAACTATTGACATGTTCATGTGTCTGACAAAAGCAAACCACAAAACTCTAGGCCCAAACAAAAAATTGTGACTGATGTATACATCACATACAACAACAACAACAACATACCCAGTGAATTTCCACCTCCCACAGGTGGGGTCTGGAAAAAAAAGAGGATGGCCCTAGTGGCAATGCCCATCAATTGCAAACCATAATGCTTCAAGATAGTTTAAACCAGACTTACTAAACAGAGTCTAGGAAAAAATGAAAAATTACCAGCAGGCACCATATGCAGATACAGAAACTCCTAATAAAAAAGATATGCAACAATATTTCCAAACAGACAACAAATATCAAAATAAATTTAGAAGAAACACTAGGAAAGGCATGAATTTTAAAAGCAGTACTTTCAATAAGCAGGATAGTTCAACTCAATGGCAAACTGGAACAGCGGGTAGGCCATTAAGAATTAAATTTGAAGAATAGTAAAGGACTTAAATCAAACAAATGGAAAGGAAGAATTAATCAAGCGTAGACTAGAACATATGGCAATCATACAGGGTGGATGATAATGAATAAGGAAAGATTTTTAACCATATTTTGAATTATTAAAAGTTGTCAACTGTTACCTCATTATCAAAATAAATCAAAAGCTAATAACAGTGTTCAAGTGCTCTATATAGAGTAAGAATTAGAATACTGTCCTAGGAGATAACATCTTATACATCACAAGAAAGAGAAACGACGACGACAACAACATAACCAATGTAATCCCACAAGTGGGGTCTAGAGAGGGTGGTGTGTATGTAGCTCTACCACTACCTTGTGAAGGTATTGGTAAGGCTGCTACCAATCAAGAAAGGCTTTTTAAATCATATTTTGAATAACTAAAATTGGGAGGCTGAGATCCAATAGTTGACACACAGGGTGAAACAAAGGAAAGCAGAATCACAGCTGCTAGGCTGGCTGTTCAATGCTTGCATTTACCATGTCTGGATTGAGAGGAATGCTAGAAAATTTCAACAACACCAGCAGGAATACAAGCATAGAGCCAGAGAAATCATTCCCCAACTTCACACAAAAGGACAACACCAGACCAAATGGGCGGGGTGGGGGGGGGTGCTTCAAAGATTAGACAATTTGCCTAGCTAGAATTGTAGAGTAGAAAACTGATAGAATAGCTAGCTTAATGAGGTTTGTAAAAGAGTGAGGAATTAGCTAAAAGTCCAAATAGCTAATTGGTGTACAAAATCTATACTGGTTGAATAAAAGTTAACCTTTCGACCAAAAGAAAGTTGATAACCTTTACTTGGTTATCAAATAAACTAGAAGTTGATAACAGTGTTGAACAAGGGCAGAGCTACGGCAGTGCTAGGGTAATCAACAAGGGCAGAGCTACGGCGGTGCTAGGTTAATCAACAAGGGCAGAACTACGGAGGTGCTAGGGTAATCAGCCAAACACCCTTAGCCTTAAATATTAGTTTTTATTTCTATATATAGAATTTTGAGCACCCTTTGACACAACCGAGAGCAGAGGTCACCGGTCAAGGGTGCGCACATAGCTCCCAGATGCGGGAAGCTCAGGTTGGATGCCCTAGAGTTGACACATAGTTCAATTATTTTGTAGCTTTCCAAGTTTTATTCTTTGAATCTAGTCCTAATTAGCTCTCAAGTAAAGAGAGCATCACACAAAAACAGAAACTCTACCCGAGAATTACTTAAGACAAACATCTAAGACAATTCGAAGCAACCAAAAAATGGTATGAAATAGTTTAAGATACCAAAAAAAAAACCTAAATAGAAAAATCTAAAAAAAATCATTAAACGCAGCATTCGATATATACCAAAACAGAATTCACAATAAAAATACCAAAAATAAATTAAAAAATGCTTACGTCAAGCAAACGGAGGAGTTCGTCAAGTGAAGAAGGAGGCTCAATCAGCTTATTCCCAGCAACCGCAATCTGCTCTTCAATCTCTTTATCAAAAGGCGCCATCGTTTCCTTTCTCTCTTCAAAATCTTCCAGAAAAATCCAAGATTTATAACCTCAAATCACTCCTCAGACCATCAAACACCCGAACAAACACAAATCGAAACCCTAGAAATCGCAATTCGTTCGTGCTTTGCAGAGGCAAAAGAGATCTTGTGAAACCCTAGAAGAACAAGTGACGTTTTTTTTTTTTTTTCCAGTAGAAATACAGATGGGCTCTTTTTCGGTTTATATATTTATTTTTTTTGTTCTTTTTTGGAAAGATAATAAATGGTGTAAATTTAAAGGGTTGAATTTATGGAGGGCTTTCGTTGTTGGAAAATAAAAAGTAAAGAGAATCCCGCTAAGGGTCGGAATTATGGAGAGTTATTGAATTTTAGTTTAATTCTGAATTTCAAGTCCGCCAATTGGAATTTGAGGTACGTGGCATTTTCTCCATTTGTGATGAAAAATGTCCATATACCCTGTCTTAATTTTGTGTTTTTCAGGGAAAAAATAACTCTAATTGTTATTGTATTGTAAGTAGTAGTTTATAAATTTGCCATATTTATTAAGTTTCAATTCATTTAGATAGGTAGCGGTAGGTTGATAAAATATTGAGAAGAGATAATTAGACGGGATGTAGTATAGTTTTAGGTTATCGAGTATGTGATCTTAAATAGGAGAATATAGAGATCGCGTATTAGGGTAAAAGGTTAATGTGTTTAGGTTATCGCATTATTACGCGATTGTTTCTGTTTTCTTATTAGTTGTTTAGTTTTCTCCGCAGCACATTATCCACTTTAAATATTACTTGTGGATTTCACTAGATATGATAATGTTTGTCGTTAAAAATATATTTTTATCAGTACAAATATTTTGAGATGCAATGTCGATCACATTAGGTGAAATCAGTATTTGTGGCGGTGCTTAAAATAAAGGTTAAAACTTTAAGTGAAAGTTTTTATGCTTAAGTAGTCATTTATAAATTTATTCTCATCATACCAAGAAAAAACGATTAATCTAGCTATAGAAGGAAAACGATTTTTTCTTATTTGTAATTTGTCATAAGTTATTACAAAAAATGAGTATCATAATCAGATTAATATTTTGATTCAAGTGAGTACATAAAATGTAATTCACATTATTATATGACATTTTGATAAAATTATTTGTTGTAACTACATACATTTTTTGAATATACAAACTAAAAAATACATAAAGTTATTTTTCATCTAACATAACCTTATAAGAAGATGGATTGTGTATAGTCAAAGTTCAAACACATTAAATTCACCATTCTCATTTGAATATTAAACATCATATTTATTATACAGAAACTAAAACTTAAATGACTTTGAAAAGAGAAAATAATCAAAATAACGTGTAAAAATAAAGTTGACAAAAATTGCATAAAGCGCACTTGATTATTACGCTAAATGAGATTCATTAATGGACAAGCCTAAACTATCGTTACTGTTCATAAATCTCATGCAATACACTAAGAACTCGTTTGAATTTACTTAAAAAAATAGTTTTTAATAAAAAAAGAGAAGTCAAACTTAAATGACTTTCAAGTAAAAAAATAAAAAGTCAAACTTAAATAACCTTATTAAAGTCATTTTAAATTTATTTTAAGTTATTTTTAACTTTGTCAAACACCTTCAAAAACTAAAATTGACTAAAAGTAAGTTTGACCAACTTAAATCAATCCAAACAGGCTTTAAATAAGTGTGTTATATGTGAATATAATATATATCTTTCATATTACCTTAAGAATATGAATTCTCTAACTTTGATGTTAAATTACTATAATACCTGCAACTAAAAACATATTTATTTATTTTTTTAAAAGTCAAACTTAAATGACTTTCAAGTCAAAAAATAAAAAGTCAAACTTAAATAGCTTTTTTTAACCTTTTTTTAAGTCATTTTTAAACTTATTTTAAGTTATTTTTAACTTTGTCAAACACATTCAAAAACTAAAATTGACTAAAAGTAAGTTTGACAAACTTTTAAGTCAATCCAAACAGACTTTAAATAAGTGTATTATATGTGAATATAATATATATCTTTCATATTACCTTAAGAATATAAATTCTCTAACATGGATGTTAAATTACTACAATACCCGCAACTAAAAATATATTTATTTATTTATATTATATTAAAAGCAGGTGCCTTTTCATATTGAAGGATTGTGACTTTTTTTGAAGGATTGTGATTTTTGTGTTGTGACTTTTCTACTAAGGTACAATAAACACATGTTCATACTACCCCTTGTTGGTTATAAATAGAGGGGCTTTCTTTAATTTTAAATATAGGTAACTTGAATGTTTAATAAGCATGCACCTTTACACATTGAAGGATTGTGACTTTTCCGAAAGATTGTGAATTTTCTAGTAAAGATACAATAAACACATGTTTATACTATCCTTCGTTGACTATAAATATATAGGTTTCCTCTCATTTTTAAACACATGTAACATCAATGTTTAATTAATATAATACCCCCAATTTAAATAAAACCAATTTTAAATATTAAATACTATAATATCCCTAATTAAATACACCCAATATAATATATCTTATATGTTCTATATTTATTTATTTATATTATATTATAAGTAGACACAATTTCACATTGAAAGGTTGTGACTTTTCTGAAATAATTGTGTTTTTTTGATAAGGCACAATAACACATGTTCATATTATTCTTTGTTGACTATAAATAGATGAGTTCAATGGACTCGACTTTTTTTATTTTTCCATCTTGGTTTATTATTATTATTATTGAATATTTCTTATTCTCTATTTTATTTTGTGTGTGTTTTCGCTTTATTAGACTTCTTTAATTTAATTTTCTATTAAAATTGTATTTTTATTTGGGATAAGAATTTAATTCGAATTCTTAAAATTTTAAAACATTTATACTATTTAGCATGACATACACGTGCAACATATGTATTTGAGAACTAGTAAAACAAAATCAACCAACACTTTTTTTTGTAGTTTAGGTTTATAAACTCATGTTGTTATTTTTTTGTAAATTAGGTTTAAGTGTGTTATAGGATTTATTCGTCCATTATATTTTATGTCAACTCTAAAACTCGATAATTCTTTGTAGTATTTCTACTATTTTTCGCTGTTTAACTATTATTATGCTTATTATTTTGTTAATTAATATTTTCAGTTAGATGTTCATTTTGTTGTTATTTTAGGTCATGATGATACGAGATTCAAATATCAATTCTATTATGACGTACATTTTTTTAATACATAATCGTACTTCTATTCATACGTACATTTTTCAAGTTCAATATGTTGTTATTTTAGGTCATGAAGTGACAAGACTTAAATCGTAATTTTATTAGTGCGTACATTTTTGTAAGACGTAAATTGTAATTTTATTAGTACGTACACATGCTGAGATAGATATATGAACTTACTAGAAGAGATATAATTTAAAATAAAATGAGTACAAGGTGTGAATGGTCTTGGTAAATGATAAGATGCGTTGAGATGGACTGTGCATGTGAATATGAGATGCACCAGTGAATAGGTATGAGAATTTGGCTATGGATGGTTCCATGAGAGATAGAGGTAAGCCGAAGAAATATGTGAAGAGGTGATTAGACATCATGATACAACTTCAACATATCGAAGACAAGATCTTAGATAAGAGGCTATGGATGACGCAAATTAGGGTAGCCGAGAGTGGCGGAGCCAGAATTATCAGTAAGGGGGTTCAAAAACTGAAGAAATAGACACACGAAGTAGCCAAAGGGGGTTTGACATCTACTATATATACCTAAAAAATTATTTTAACCATATAAAAATAATATAATTTTCCACCGAAGTGAGTTCGGATGAACCCCCTAATGATAATGTGGCTCCGCCACGAAGCCGGCTAATATAGGTAGATGAGAGTTGTTTTACTTATCCTTCCATATTAGTAGTCGTAGTATTACTCTTGTAGTTATTTGTTCTTTGATTTCTTTACTATATAATGTATCTTGTATTTTGAATATTACAATGTTATTATGTCGTAATTATTGTTCTATTTTTCCATAATGTTTTGTCATGCTATTTCACTATTTTTTTCGTGGTTTCTCGACTTATGTTATTTCTTTTATCGAATTGTTATGATATACTAATCCTTGAGTCGAGGTCTATCAGAAAAACGAAAATAACCTTTCTGCCTCCCAAGATAGGGGCAAGGTTCGCGTACACACTATCCTTCTCAAAATTCATTTATCAGATTACTAAAGTCGGAGTACATATTCATAGGTTGTGTTGTAGAGATGCGAAAACTCGGATAAATGTGCAATCATACAAGATTAATAAAAGACGACCACATTTTTAAAAAGTTGCAAATAGCGCACATCGTAGATAAAATATTTGAAGGTCACTTGAGATGGGTTATACATGTCTTCCTTAGACTTATAAATGCATCCGTCACTATATGTAAAATTATGATAAATTAATATGTTAAAATATGACAGGGTGTATCTAAAATCACATGATATGAAGTTATCTCAAAATGCCTATAGATTTTTATATTACTGTAGACTTAGCTAGAGATAAAATATAATGAAAGAAAATATTTTATATAAATGATATTTTCAAGTTGAAAGTAGGTTTTAAACTTACTGAACTTCCATTACTATTATTGTAATTATAATTAGTATATATAAATATTTTTTCAAGTCTTATTTTATTTAGTATTAGTATGGTGATATTATGAAATAAGCTTTAAAAAAGTGAAAACTTACATAGTGGACTCCAACTCATTTGGGATAAAGATGTAGTTGTTATTGTTATTTGATAAGAAAATGTTAAAATCATTGACAACTTTATATTTTTAAATGTTTGCATTGATATAACTAATAATACGTATAGTACTATCCTTCAATTGTATCACTGGTTATAATTTTTATTAGTATCAGTATTACAATAATTAAACATTATAATTACATATAAGATATTAAATATAAAAAATAAATATCATGTGACTATTTTATCTGATATGACAAACTAAATATAGAGCATTCTAAAATGAAAAAAAAAAATAGTTCATGCACGAGAACGAATTTGATACTCATTATAATTCACTTAGAAATCTTAAACATAATTATTGTATTTCGGCATGGCTTAAAAATAACAATTTTATTTAGCTTAATTTACAGTCGATTGTCAGTTATTCATATAATCTTATCTTTAATCGTAATAGTTAATTTTTGGATATGACTAATTGATGTTATCATAATCAATTTAACTTGAGAAAGATAGGGTTGATATTAAATTGTGATTTTGTGAAGATTTATAATTGATCATCAATTATTGTATCTTCTCATCTCAAAATGTGTAGATTAATCATGAATTATAACTAATTAATGTTATATGAATATAATTTATTTTGAAAAGCATGATTGACATTGAAAAGGAGGTTAGACAACCCTACAAATTTTATTTTATTTTGTATCTTTTCAAATTTGAGTAGTTTTTTTGTTCCTTTCCTTTTGAAAGATATAGTCCTTATTAATCTAAATCGACAGTAGATATTACTATATATTTTGCGTATGATCAATTATTTGGATAATCTCATCTAAATTTGTGTCAATTAATTATGAATTGTAACCATTCAATGATATCACACCTTAATTTAGATTGAGAAAGAATGTTTGACATTGAAAATGAGGTTAATGATAACGTTCAAATCCAATTCTTAAAATGAGAAAGTGTACATAGTTATTGTTGTGTAATTTATCTAATTATAAGTTATGATTGAATCTCACCAGAAACAATGTCTAAACGATCTAGAGCAATTTATTTATTTTGCTAAATAACGGAACGATTTTATTTGGTTTATAAATATGTTCAACCATACAAAAGTGGAACTAGTCTATGGGATACAGTTCCAGTTGCATCTCTTTCTAATGCATCTATTACTAGTGAAGGAGATGCCTCAAAAACCAAAGTTTGATTGTTGATCATATACGGATCCTTCATTTCTCTTCCGTATTTTGCTAGTTAGTTCTGCTATTGCATTAGACTCTCTTATAATGTGTTTCAGGAATGATCATTCCATTCGAAGGAGTAGCAACCTGCAATCAGCGAAACTATGTGAGTATATGAGGTTATTACTATATAGAGTGTTAAGTAATACCTGTGAATCTGTTTCCACCAGCAGATGTTTTAAGTTTTTACTTTTCGCTAGGTTCGGGTCATGCTGCAAGGCTAGCACTTCTGCATGTAGGGAATTTCTTGCTTTGATTTTGCATGTGAATCCCACAATCCACGTTTCTAGATGATCTCTAATTACTCCCTAGCAATTAAACATGCTAGGAATTTCATCAATTAAGCCTAATTCAAATTATCTCTAATAAATATTTTTTTTACTTAAAAATATAAGGATAAAACTAATCAGAAAGCGGATAAGATCACGAATGACCTTCACAATCAAAAGAAACTCAAGAATATGAACGATAGAAAAAATATTTAATATCAAGAACGATCCATAACAAATAATTATGTACCATTAGTTAATCACGAGTGAATTTAGCTTTGGATAATAATTTTATATTATCTCTTTTGGGATAGTAACAAGACTACTTAATTGATTATTTGCAGTAAAGTTAAGAGCATTAAGAATACCATAATATATCTCAAAATAGTTTCTATTTCTAGTTTGAATCTATTAGATGATAGATAACTTCTCAAATTATTATTAATTAATCTTTTTTCGTCTCAATTTATCATTCTTAGGTTGAGATCAAAGTAAATTAAATGGGTCCTAGGATTAGCTAACTCCTTTTGAAACATTAAAGAACAAAAAATATTAAAATAATAATGAATTAATCACAACAACAATCATTTAATAGATATAAAAATATAAGATATTAGTCAAAATTCCTATATTAATTTATTTCTAAACACAATATATTCGAATAAAAAAAAACCAAAAAATATTCAATACAAAACAAAAAAATGAAGATTTGAATTAAATAAGTGAATTTTTTTTATTAAAATGCTTACAAATCTTCAATCTTGTTAAAATAGTATTGAATTATTGTCGTGCTTGAAATTTAAAGAATACACCAAAAAATAAAGTTGATCTTTTTATAAACACACGACAATATATTTTGCATAAAATAAAAAGTTTTACAGTTTGGTAGAGTTTACAATATTCAATAATGAGAGAATAAAAATAGAAAGAGGAATAAAAAGGTAAATGTAAATCAAGATATAAAAGTCAACAAAATTAATAGTCACGTAGAAAAGAAAACTATAATTAACTAACAATATTTCATTTCTCAATTATTACAACTACCTGCACATCAAGTAAAGTAAACAACTACTATTATATTTTCAATCCAACAAAATATTTTCCAAACTTATCAATACATGATATATATAAGAGAGAGAGAAATTTGGAGGACCTAAAAATTTTGAAGATCCAAGCGGCTGTTTTAGTGGCCTTATGATCGAGACGACCATGTGCCCATACATTTTTTTTTTCGTGACTGCATATTTAACCTTCATGATTATTTTAAGTAAATTTAGGCTTAGCAAACATAAAAAATCGTATTTGTATGTTATATTTATAGTTTGTATAATTGCGCTCCATAACAAACTTTATATTTGCTATGACTATTAATTTGTATATTTCGGTATACATATATATAAAAAAATATGTATTTGGGTCTATTTGTATATTTCGGTATACAAATAGGTCCTGCATTTGTATATTTTGGTATACAAATGGGTCCTGCATTTGTATATTTTGGTATACAAATGAGTCATTCATTTGTATATTTTGGTATACAAATGAGTCCTGCATTTGTATATTTTGGTATACAAATGAGTCCTGCATTTGTATATTTTGGTATACAAATGGGTCCTGCATTTATATATTTCGGTCTATTTGTATAGTTCGGTATACAAATGGGATGGCAAAAAACATGGAATGTTTGCTGCGAATTACAAATAAAAGAAACTATGACTATAACATTTAATTTGAATTAATAGTTTGCTATTTCATACAATTTTCCCTATGAATTATCACGCATCGAGTCTACACCCTGAATGTGACTGGAACTCGGAAATCATTGTTGGTCCCTAAGCGAAACCTTAGTCTGACTGACTACTTAGCGGAAGACTATTACTTGCATACGAAAGCTTAAACTGATTTCATTTAAATCAATAAACTAAATCTCAGTAGTTGTCTGAAAATATTAAGTATAAATGATAAAGTGTATCAAATACATCTTATAAGAGAATTAGAGTAACACTCTGTAACATCTTGCTATTTGAAAGAACTAGAAAGAAGTTAGAATTTGGAAGAGTCATTTTTAGAAAGAATAAAAATCTGGAAATTTGTTAAGTTATGTTAAATTTGAGTTTTGGGTCAACTTCAAACAACCATAACTCCTAGATCAGGATGAGTTAGGTATGCTTCTAGATACCGCAGGAAAGATCTTGGAACTATCTTTCCAACGCCGTCGAGTTTGCGCGATTTTGAGTTCGTATGAGTGAGATATGCCCATTTGAAGTTGGGTTGTTCAAATAAGAAAAGTCTAATCCGGATTTTAGGAGGGTATTATGGTCCTTTCCATACCCAATTAATTTATTTCATTTTTAGAAGTTTAATTGGGGTCTAAACTGAGATAGTTCAGTTTACGCATTTACCAAATTACGCTAGGGCTTTGAGAAAAGAGGAGAAAAGTCAGGATTTCGTCAAGATCATTAGATTTCGTTGTGGATTTCGCCAAGGATTCAATTCTACGAGGTATGTGAGACTTTCATAGCGTTGGGTTCATTCACCCACGCGCCAATTATGTTTGTTTCAGTGAAATTTGTTTCTAGAAAGTTGAAAGTATGATGTTCTTGAATTATGTTCTTGAAGTTTGCTTTAGTTCTTGAGATTTGATGGGATTGTGGAGTTCTTGATGGAATCGTGTCGATTTAAGAGTTGTTTTGAGTTAGATTCTTGTGTATATATACTGGGCATTTGAATCTATAGAGGGATTGAGAAAAAGAATCGGATTTAGGCGAATTGGGGTGAGAGAACGAAGAAGGGAAAAGTCGAGAAGGTTTTGGCACGCAAGTCCGCGTCGCAGACTTGCTTCCCCAGTGCACAAAAATCACCTCCGCATCGCAGAGAAGACGCAGACTTCTCTGTTTCAAAAATAAATTTCGCGATCAGATATTTAAATGCATCTCTGTGTCGCAGACTTGTTTCCAGACAGTGATATCTTGATTGTTTCTCATGTTTAACTATCTAAAAACACTACTAAACATCATGAGATCTTTCCTATCATAAATCACAATCCTTGAATCTATAAATTCAATTCAAGGAAAGTTAAGAGTCAAGTCAAGAGAAGTTCATGGAGTTTTTCAAAAGTCTTTTACAAAACATTTTAACTTTGTTTTAAGACTTAAGTTTTGAGTTGAGTAAAGAGTAAGAGTGGAGTTCATTTCTTCAAAGATTATACGGGAACTAAGTATTCTCAAGTGTTAAAAATGTTTTTCACATTTGAGCAAGAAGGGAAACACCGATTTCCAAGAGAGATTTTAAGCTAAGCTTTGAGTAATTATCTTAAACCAAATTAAAGAAAGAAGTTTTGTTTTAAAAACAATGAGCTAAGTATATTTTTGGGAGTAGTATTGAGCACCGATATGAGATGTGAGTTCATAATAACTCAAGTCTCCATAATTCATGTGGCCATCATGGGTAGTAAATGATCATACTTTTTAGATGATTCCTTAAGTACTTTTTAGCATAGACTAGTGGATCCACTTAGTTAAGGCGTCCTATGTGACGACAAAGTATAGGACAGTTCTAGCAGCGTGAGCAAGACGTTGTATCACCACATAGGCTCATAGTGTTGGTTGTCGGTTAGAGAAACTCCCACAATATTATATTACTTTACAAGTAAACTGAGTTGTTATTGCATTTCCTTAACAAATTGAGTTGCTACTACTGTTTTAAATGCTTTGTATAACTGCACCATTATTGTTGTTTACTTTGCATTTGAGTTAAGTTATTCATGAGTTAAGTAAAGCCAAGGTAAGTGTTTCTTTCAGATTCTTTTCAAGCTTATGTTATGTTTAGTATTCCCCTCGCATACTCGTACATTTAATGTACTGATGTCGTTTGGTCCGCATTATTTTATGATGCAGCCACAAGTAACCAAGATCAACATCCAGCACCTCGTTGATCCAGTTGAGCACTCAGAGTCAGTTGGTGAGCCTCCTTGCTTTTCGGAAGACTCTTTTTTACATTGTTTTATAGTATTTCAGTTGTTAGGATGATCAGAGGTCTTGTCCCGACATCCCTTTTTTATTTTAGAGGCTTCATAGACGAGTAGTTATAGTCATTTATTCTTGTATTTCAGATGTTTTGCTATGAGACTTGAGTAGCCATTTTGGCTAGTTTGAATGTTTCTTAAAGACATTTTAAGTTTAATTCATAAGTTTCTTGTTTGAGATTATTTCTTATGTTTAAGTCTTCCGCTGAGTAAGTAAGCCAGGCCGAAGGAACAAATATCTAAACTGAATGAAAGATTGAAAATAACTCATTTGAAGTAAAGCATAAATATGAAACGAATTCATTAAAAACTTTACAAAAAGGTATGCAATGGTAGTAAATACTAAAATAAAATACTTTACTTTCTTGGAGGAGTTTCTCTAACCTACTACAATAACTATAAATCTTGTGATGATATAACATATTTTTAACACCCCAAAAATTTATAAGCTAAGATCTGAATCATTCTTCATTTGCGTAAAAGTTTGTATCGGGTGATTTTTATATTGTTCTTAGGTGTTAATGCCAATTCTGTAGGTGAGAATGAATTTGGATATGAATTAAGGTCACAAGAATCCCCTAGCACAAAATTGAGTTGAAAGTTTCCTGCTTAAGTTTTGATATAAGATTCTACTTATGCCAACTTCAAACGATCATATCTCTTAGAACATAATAAATTAGGTGGCACATGAACTATCAAACTAAAGGTCAATGAGTTATCTTTCCAACACCATAAAGTTTGCCTCATTCCGAGTCTAGAGTAAAAATTTATGATTATTTTACCAGAGACTACCATAGTAGAGTTTTTTGAGTCAGTGATCTACGAATACCTTTTACGAGTTGTACATAAAGCTACAACATGTACTATTGACTCGTGGAAAAGTACTGGAGTCAAATTTGGGGTCCAATTCCTATGGACCCATCTACGAGTCGTAGAAACCTCTGTTGGCTATAATTGGATTCGTAAATGAACTTTTCAGCCTTAAAACTTCAATACGAATTTCACAAATGGAATCTAAGGTTCGTAGATCAAACCACAAACCGTATATGACCCCGTGGAATATTTTCAACTGCTTTTTAAGTAGGATTTCTTTTGTCTCTTTCCACTTTTCCTAAGCCCAAACCATGATGTTTTAACTTTAATTAGAGGAATATATTCCACCAAGTACCCAATTTTCTTTTAATTTACCTTCTCAACTCCCCCAACTCAAAGAAAATCACAAAAAAAAGATAAAAACTAGGATTTCAAGGCTTTTAATCAGGTTTTTTTCTTCAAACTTCTTCAAGAACTCTGTTCTTCCAGGTGTGTAAGGTTATTCTTAGTGATGGATTGATTTCGTCCTCACGCCCTACATCTCAATTAAATCGGTAGAAACTTAATCTAGGATTATATCCTTAGTTTCAAGAATTCTTGATATGAGTTAAGTTAATTGAGTGTGAGTTCTAAATTATTAATATGAGTTAAGTTAATTGAGTGTGAGTTCTAAATTCTTGATATGAGTTAACTTATGATTTTGAGTTCTAAATTCTTGATATGAGTTCTAAAATCTTGATTATGAGTTGAACTATATTAAGCATTGAAATTTTTGAGTTGTTGTTCATGCTTATATTCCCACATGAACCATCATTACCTAGTTTTGATTGAAAGTCTTTTAAAAAGGCATTTTTCCACATATTGATTGAAAGTCTTTTTTGAGAAGAGTTTAAGGGAACTAAATGATTCCAAAACATATCATTTTTTCATTGAAAACTGAGTACTATTTTCAGAAAGATATAAAGAGTTTTCAGAAAAATCGAGTACAAAACATACCTCTTAAAGAGGCCCTTTAAAGAACTTATCTCAACCAAAATGTATTTTTACTTGAGCTTTGAGTTATATATATATATATATATATATATATATATATATAGAGAGAGAGAGAGAGAGAGAGTTCGGACAACTCACGTTCTCCATAAACCACATAGTCAGTGTGGGTTAGGATCCCACCGACTTTCGGGCAACTCCTCACTGCCTTTGCGCAGACCTTTATAGTGGATCTATGAGTTGAGTTTATTCTATACCCCGACAAGGTATAGGATAGTTTTGGCAGCATGGGCGAGACAATGTATTATTACGAGGCTCATAGTGATGGTTGTCAGTTAGAGAAACTCCCCAATAAAATAAAGTAAATTATATTTTTATATATATATTTCAATTTATTATTTACTACTATTGTATCTTTACAATAAGAACTTAAATGATTTTTCATCATGATTTATACTATATTTCAGTTGAGTTACCTCTAGACATTCAGTTTTGTTATTTGTTATTCAGTTATATTATACATTCAATGTACTGATATCATTCGACCTACATATTTTTGTGATACAAATTCAGGTACTTAGGATCTTAAACACGAGTTTTGTTGAGATCACTACATCCGCTCGTTAGCTTTTGAGTAAGGCCTCTTTGCTTCTAGAGGACTCTAGTTTTTATGAGTTGTTAGTATTAGCATTTTGAGGTGTCGTGGGACTTGTCTTGACACTCATCTTTATACCGTAGAGGTTTTATAGATAGACATTTTTGGAGAGTCTTTTAATTTTAAATGTTTTATTTAAAACTTATGTTTCATACTAATATATTTAGAGAGTTTGAGATTCAGTAAGCTGTTGTTAAACGTTTCTTTCAGATTGATGCTTGTGTGTGCTTGAGTTAGTCTTTCGCTTGTAGTCAGTCAACTTGAGGATTCGCTTGGGGACCAACAATGGTTCTCGAATGCCGACCACGTCTAAGGTGTAGGCTCGTATCGTGATAGTCTTTCCTACGTTGCCAGAACCGCCTTATATCTTGTCGGGGTATAAGACGTAACTTAACTTATGAATCCACTAAAAGCCTTCTTGAGTCTAGCGCTAGTGAGAAGTCGCTTAAATTTCGATACGATCCTATCTACGTTGGCGGCATAGTTTATGGGGTTTGAGTTCTCTTAACTCTCACCCGAATCGGTGCTCAATACTAGCTCATATTATAATACTCACTGGGTCGAGTTCGATTTATGAAATTATATTAATAAGAAATGACATATGCTAAACTTGTATGAGTCAAAATTGGGTGTGTGCATCAATCTGTTCGATTTTATGTATTATCAGTTCGTTTATCAGTTTTTGATTTTTAAATACGCTAA
Organism: Solanum paucissectum; assembly: GCA_029582445.1. Taxonomy (NCBI): domain Eukaryota; kingdom Viridiplantae; phylum Streptophyta; class Magnoliopsida; order Solanales; family Solanaceae; genus Solanum; species Solanum paucissectum. The sequence continues at coordinate 726 of JAJONZ010013641.1, read as the reverse complement.
ATCAATAAGATATTTTTTTTCGATTTTCTGTTTATCAATTTGATCCTTAATGTTTTGATTTTCGATTTAACCAATAACAAAATGCATATAAATCTTAATGGGTTAACGATTTATCGAATAACCCAATATTGAAAAATCAAAATTAAACTGATAACTCGATAACTTTTTTTATAAAATTATTTAAAATTCGCTTATGCAATAATTCAATAGCATTTTTTTGATTTAATTTATAACACATCCATAATTAAAACTCTTTAGGAAGGAACGTTAGTTGAGTTTCAATTAGTTAGAGTATAGCTATTGTGAGTTGCGACTTATTTTATCCCCATAGTTAAAACTCGGAGGAACGTTAGTTGAGTTTCGATTAATTAGAGGATAGTTATTGTAACTTATAATATAGTACTAATAATTAAATTAGCTTCGAGCCCACACCACCCCACTCAAAAAAGTTCCTTTGCGTCAACTCCAACTAACGAAATCTCCTAAGTTTGGCGATTCGGCATTTTCCGAACTTTATTGTTTCCTTCCTCGTTACTACTTCTCACCTCAATCGCCGATCTCAAAATTTTCTTCATCCAATACGCTGCTCTTGTATATGAAGCCGAAAGAGTAATCAATTGAGGTAAATCACTCTCTTTTTCTTGTGATTTATACAGAAATTTGAGGATCTATATGGTATGGAGGTGTTTAAACTATGCCGTCTATTACTACTTGTTATAATCGGAA
>JAJONZ010013640.1:0-30671 GCA_029582445.1 Solanum paucissectum | reverse complement strand
CTGACCTAGCATGTGTAATTCAAGAACTAAAGAAATACATAGCTAGGGTTCTGAAATTCATGCAATAAACTGAGTACAAACATGATAATCTGATTTGGGACATATTCATAAGTAATTCATGATAATCTGCTGAAATTCTAGAAACCCTAGGTCTGTTCATAATAAGAGAATCAAGAAACTGACTGTGTTCTAGGGATCTAATGGGCAAAAGAAACCCACTAGTGAAATCTCACATACCTAGTGACGAATTCCACGGAGAAATCTTTTGACTTCGGGGCTGAAACTGATGGAACTTTGTTGCGTTCTTGAACTAGGGTTCTTGACCTCTTTCTCCTCTTAGCGTTCTAATTTTTCTAAGTGTGATTAATGATTTGACTTAGGTAAGTTCTAGTTATGTTTCTAGGCTTAAACTGACTAAAACCTCATAATTTAGAGTCTAAACGATGTAGCTTAGGGGTCCAACAAAATAGGAAAAGACTAAAAGACCCCTGAATTAACTGCTATCGGAGTGATTGACGGACGGAACCTACGGGCCGTAGGTCAATCTACGGTCCATAGATTGTGGTCGTAGGTCAAGCTTGCTCGACATGCCTTCACTAAGACGAGCATAACTTTTTACTCGGAGGTCGAATTTTAGCAAACTCGACGGCGTTGGAAAGAGGATTCAATTATCTATCATATCATAGGTAAAACTGTCAAAATGGGATTGGACTGCTAGGCCGGCCCAACCCAACCCTTGAATTAAATGGGGTTGGGCTCAATTTTTTCAGCCCATTTAGGAATGAGGCTTTTTAGCCCAGCCTCATTTGGCCCGCTGGCCTCGTAGGCCCAACCCGAAAGCCTCGTAGGCCAGCTCGCGGGCTGTGAATTTTAAAAATATTTATTATATATATATTTTAAGTAGTGTTTTACTTGTTAAGATTTTGTCAATAAATACTTTTAAAATATTAAAATAAAATCAAGACTATACATTTTACTTATCTTTTACATTTTAGGGTCATTAGCCCACTAAATTTTCTTATTAGCTCAAGTTCATTACTCCATTATAACTATAAATTTTTTACCTCTTTTACTTTTGTTTTTATGCCTAATTTTTCACTTCTCCTTTATTCGTCTTGTTTATGAAAATAATGATCATGTAATATTTTTTTGCTCGGATGAATCTTATGAATGTTGTATCTTGGCTATTATGTATTTGTTTTGTAAATATTTACTAAAGTATGTATAATTCATGAATGAATTTATGTATGTATTGATGACGTGTCCATCGTACATCAACGTTCGTATCCTTTCTAAGAGGAAAACGTTATCCATTTTTTTGTTGAAGGGCCAACCCGTCCCAACCCGTCCCAACCCGTGGCCCACTTAGGGCTGGGTTGGGCTGCTATTTTATCGGCCTTTAATTAAAAGGGTCAGCTCGTCCCAACCCATTTAACTCTCTAGCCCGTTAGGGTTGGATTGGGTTGGGTTGGGCTAGCCCATTTTGACAGCTCTAATCATAGGTCATGGAACACATAATTCATTTTGTGCTAAGAGTTATGACCATTTGAAATTGACCCAATCAACAATTTTGATCTAACTGGCTGATGACCCTCACCTACGGTCAGACCTACGGACCGTAGATCGAACGACGGTCCATGCTAGTCGATCTTAGTTAATGTCAGAGGCTGGGTAAAGGAGTCTTGATCCACATACACAGACTACGACTGTGGTCTGATCTACGGACCGTAGGTCTGTCCGTGGGTCGAGACTTAGCCGATTTTCTGAGCTGGGTTTTTGGGAGGGGATGCAGTGGTGAACCACAGACCCACAGCACGGGCCGTAGGTCAGACAACGGTCCGTAGGTGGCGACCGTAGGTTGCACCTGTAACTTCTGAAAATTTGCATTTTGGTCTATCTAGTATACGGGGTGTTATAATTATCATATATCTCAAGAATTTTAAATATATAATGAATGATTAAAAATATCATAATATATGTTTGATGATATAATTGTCTTGTTAAAACTGAGTGATATTTTTATGTAGCGATTAAACATATTTTTTTCTATTTTTTTGTACATGAAAAATATAGATGTTTTTATGACGCAAAAATTTAACTACATAATCTAGTTCTAAATCACAGCTACATAATTCACAACGAATATCATCTTCATCGTCAATACCCTTGGGCCAGTCTTTCTTGCGAAGGTTTTGCTCATGATGAACAGTGCAACAAATAGGTCTTTGTCAGTCTAAAATCTTTTGATTGATTTTTCCTTAGGAATTAAACAATTAAACTTGACTATCTTCTCGTTCACTCTCTTTATTATTTTTTCCTTAGCAATCACCCTCACCCAAACCTCACTTTTACCGAAAGCGGAAGAAAAGTCTGGTGGATTTAGTATTGAGCTGATCCACTGTCACGCCCCGAGCTATCCTCGAGACGCGGACACGGGACCTAGGATCACGAGTGACCCCAAGCTAACCCTGCTGGCATAACATGAGCATACTAATAGTAAACTGAAGCAATAAATACTGTGCGGAAGCTAATCATGAGATAAATCTGAAATGATGGGGAATGCCCATATACTAAATCTAGATATATGATAACTGAGAGTTTATCAACAACTGGATGGTCAAACTCAAATGCTAAAGCTGAATCTAACTATGATTGAAAATAGCCTATAACTGACTAGAAGTGCTAGGACATGCCCAGCTAAGTCTAGTAAAACTGAAACTAAAAGACTGAAATAATGAAAAGATAACATGATTGTTGTCCTCGAAAAATAAGGACTCGCCACTGATGCTGTTGAACTGGAGATCGGAAACCGATCTAAACGTGATCTGGATGCTAAGAACCTGAACCTACATCACGAGAAAATGTAGCGCAGAGTATGCGTCAGTACTTGAAATGTATTGAGCATGCATGATAGAATAAAGCTGAAATAACATCATAACTAAATAGAGCAAATAAGCAATGATATAATATGAACATGATATAGATGCTAAATACTGAACTATCTGAATGCAAAGACCAAGCTCATAACATGCTGAAACTGAAATACTGAATGTACTGATAACTGGTCAATGTAATAGAGTCTGACTGAACTGTGGGAGCTACTAATAACCGACAATAAAACCACATGAGCTAAGTGTGGAGTCCGATGTATACACCCCATCGAGAGGACCAAATATACCCAGCGAAAGGTATAGAGGCATGCTGGCTTGATCAATGAAATGATGCCCACAGAGGAGACTTACAACCTACATGGCTCGTAGTTCTGGGACTATTCAGGTACGTTTAACTCTAGTCCAACTCGATATTATGCTACTCTCAATAGATTAGGTGATTAACACATTATGACTGAATTTCTGTATTATACTGGATAGCTCAAACTGACATGCAAACTAAGAATACAACAATTAAACTGATATTGATGCATTAATAACTGAGACATGTATAACTGAATAACAGAAATATCTGGCCTAGCATGTGTAATTCAAGAACTAAAGAACTACATAGCTAGGGTTCTGAAATTCATGCAAGAAACGAAGTAATAACATGATAATCTGATTTGGAACATTTAAATAACTAATTCATGATAATCTGCTGAAGTTCTAGAAACCCTAAGTCTAAATAATAATAAGGGAATCAAGAATCTGACTGAATTCTAGGGACCTAATGGGCGAAAGGAACCCACTAGTGAAATCTCACATACCTGGTGACGAATTCCACGGAGAAATCTTTATATTTCAGGGCTGGAACTGATGGAACCTTGATGTGTTCTTGAACTAGGGTTCTTGACTTCTTTCTCCTCTTACCGTTCTAATTTTTCTAAGTTTTGATGAATGATCTGACTTAGGTAAGTTCTAGTTATGTTTCTAGGCTTAAACTAACTAAAACCTCATAATTTAGGGTCTAGACGATGAAGTTTAAGGGTTAAACAAAATAGGAAAAGACCAAAAGACCCCTAACTTAAAATCTGCTGAAGCGACCTACGGACTGATCGATGATCCGTCGATGGATCCACGATCCATCATGTCAGTCCTTCGATAACTTCAGAGACTAGGTTCTGAGGGACTCGACCTACGGACTGATCGATGATCCATCTATAAATCCACGATCTGTCATGTCAATTCATCGATCGACTTTAAAGACCAAGTTCTGAAGGCCTCAACCTACAGACTGATCGATGATCCGTCGATGGATCCACGATCCGTCATGTCAGTCTGTTGGTCATGCCTTAGAATGGTTTTTGTCTGAATTTTTGGGGATGGTTGCAGATGCGAACCACGGAACACCAGCACGGGCCGTCAGTTATCCTACGATCCGTGGGTTGCACCTGCAACTTCTGGAAATCTGCATTAAGTTTTGTTTTCGGATTCGGGGTGTTACATCTACCCTACTTCTAAGAGTTTTATTGCTTCCCTTTCCACTGAGTTGGTTCTAGATCTTATTGGCAGTTACCTAATAAATTTTTCAGTTGAACCCCACCAAAGTTTCAACTCGATATGTCTGATTCCGGAAGTTACATCAATGGGATACAATGCGAGCCATGTGTCCAGTGCTACTCCCAACATATACCTATATTTAACTCTTTAAACTCCTCTACCTATAAGGAACTGCCTTGTGACTCTCCTAAATGCTTGCAAAATAAATGACAGGGGAGCCAATGTATCTATGCCATGAGTTATTTTGATCAAAGTTACTCGTATGATGATTTAGCTATAGAAATGTATACTTTCTACTCTTCACAGGGAGTTCAGAAAATTTCTTTTTCAGATATTTTCTTTGGATGTACTCATAGATTCAAATTTGATGATACTAACCAAATAATACACGACATAATGGGCCTTGGCATTTCTCCGATATCTTTCGTTTCGCGAATTAGTCCTACCTTTGGAAAAAAAATTCTTCTATTGTTTTGTGCCTTTGGCACAATAAGATGTCTCAAGCACACTCACATTTGGTGAAAATGCTTAGGGAAGTACTGGGAAATATTCACCCCTATTAGTTTGATTAGTCGCAATCTTTCTACCTCTTTAATCTCATAGGGATATCGATTGGTGGTAAAATATTCAAATTTTTTTGTAATTCTCCAACTATTTCTCGAGAGGGAAAGATGAATTTATGTATGACGTCGTTCATTTTTATAAATTATCATCATTCTCTCAAAGTCGACTTAATTAATATCTAGCATATATAGCATCCTCTTATATATATAAACACACTTTGTTATGATTATATCCTTGTTCTTATTCTTATCCAAATATTGCTCACCCGTGATGATTGAGAAGAAGTTGGATGGTTGCTCCCAATAATAGGTGTCGGATGAGTTTGGTCCTTCCCAAGAAGTTGAATAAGAATAGTGATACACTTGCGTTAGGCCTGACAATTTTTTAGGGCTCGAAAGTTATTATTTCATTTATATAATTTTTAATTTTCACTATATATGTGATTTTTAGAAATAAAATTATTAGTTGACTAAAGATGCACGTGTAATGCACATAATGCGCATGATATGCACATACAACGCACACAAAAACTAGTTTGATTGAATGTAACATGTTTAATTGTTTGGAGAAGAATAAAAACAAGGATATAATGCTTAGCTTTGTGAATATATCCCCTCTCTCTCTCCATATATATATATATATATATAGAGGCCTTAGGGTTACCTTCGATTTCTAGGACATCATATTTGTCAAGGGAAAGTTACCCCGATTCAAAGATAAATTGACTTTGCATCAAAATTTCCTGATGTTATCACTGATAGAACCCAATTGCAAAGGTTCTTAAGAAGTTTAAATTACATATCCCCTTTTTATAAAAATATATCTCGTGATTTGGCCACTTTATATGTCAGGCTGAAAAAGGATTATAAATCATCTTAGACTGATAGTCATACCACTTTGGTAAAGGATATTAAACTTCGAGTTCGATCCTTACCATGCTTAACTCTTGCTAACCCTGCTTGGCAAAAAATTATTGAGACAGATGCGTCTAATATTGGTTATGGTGGGATATTAAAACAAATAAATCCCAACGATAAAAATGAATATTTAATCAGATTTCATTCTAAAAAATGGAGTGAGGCCCAGAAAAAATATGTCACGGTGGCTCATGAAATGTTGACCATTGTCAAATGTGTGCTGAAATTTCAGGATGATTTATACAATCAATATTTTTTAATAAAACTTGATGCTCAATCTGTTAAATACATGTTTAATAAAGATTTTAAGCACGATGCTTCAAAATTGATATTTTCAAGGTGGAAAGCTCAATTAGACCCTTTTGATTTCGAAATTCAATAGAAAAAGGGAGTTGATAATTTCTTGCCGGATTTCTTATCCAGAGAGTACCTTCAATAAAATATTTTACGAAGCCTTTTTTGATAAAGAAACTCTTATTATTATTCTAAAAGTAATTATATTATTAATAGATCTGAAGGGTTTTATTATTGAAAAACTCATTACTTATAGTATAGAAGAAGATTTCTCTATACATGATTATTCAGAAGAAGTCAGAGATAATTTGACTGATTATTATTTCGAATGATTAAAGATTGTTATGTATGCAGGATAGATCCACTATGGATTCATGCTAAAGGCAGGAGAAGAAGGAGATCAACCCCAGGGAGATCCCAATCTTATTCCCACGGACCGTCATACGGATCCGTAGCTAAATCACAATGTTATCAAGGATCATCACACAGATCCTCATCAAACTCCCCAGTCATACAAATGGGAAAAAGAAGTTTGATAAATGAAAAGATTTCTGATAAGGATGAATCTTCATCCAATTCAAGGCAATATATTAATCTGGAAGATATTTCGGAAGACAGTCCGTTATATGGTCACATGCAGGCATATTTGGCTGCTCAAAAGTAAAAAGATACTTTTGCTTCCATTACCAAAAAGGATACTGATGATATCAAATCCTACGAAAAATTACAGAAAAAAGAAATGATATTTCTTTTAGAAAACTCTAAACTTCAGAGAAAGGATGAACCATGGAAGATATTCCAGAGGTACCTAATCAATGAATTATATTATCCGGGTGAGTGATACAAAACTTATAGCCCAAATGAGAACGTTTATAACTTCTCAAAAATTATTGTTAAACATATTATATATGTTGAAGACTGGGTATTTCTACGATAAAAGAGAGGCAAATAAGCCTCAATAATACTCGAATGAATTTCACATATTGGAATTATATCCAAGCATTTGATAAATTGATATATTATAATAATGATAGACATAAACACACTTGATTTATAAAGGTGTGTGCAAAGATATTTGCAGACCCTATCCCAAATTGGTTCATAAGTTGGTGGTCATACCACGGTCCTACAATTCAAATCTTACCCGAATAATTCCTCAAGTTATACAAGGAATGGACCAAAGTATCACTAGACCTACATAAATTATATCACGCAGATCATATCTGCTGGTTAGAAAAAATAGATCAAATCTACTTATTTATTGAATTTTCAATACCATGAATTCATAAATGGACTTCTGAAGTAGGTTTCACGAAGGAAAATATTCCTTGCCTATACAGGACTTATTACAACAATTTTTGGGACAAGCTAGTGAAAAAGGATCCCAAAATAAAATAGTTAATTGGTCAAGAGATTTTGGATATCATCAGCAAAAAAATAAAAGAATATAATAAAATTTCTCAAAAGGGAATTGTTGATGATAACTCGTAAGACATATTGTCAGAAGGATCTCCTTTCAAGACGGAGATAAAGAAAGCTTGATCAATGATTATTTAGAAGAAGTACAAAGAAATTTACTTCAAATCATTACCCAAATTGATAAATCAGACACATCGATGCGGAGTGAAACAAGCAACGATGATATCGCGGAAGAGTCACATCAAAATGAAATAGAAAATATACTGTCTACAGCCGATCTATTGAATATAGAAGATTTTTTGTAACAAATAAAGTCCATGGATAAGAAATATGGCAAAGAAAATGCATAACAAAAATGGTATCGTAAAGCCTTGAGCCCACTCAACAGTAGATACACTGTTTAGGGACCCCAATGGTGGGACTTCTTTTACTGTACATAGATTTTTTCTATTTTTGTTTTTGTCTATAAATGCTTTCATTTTCTAAAACGAGAGACATCAGAAAAATAAACACTCTCTCTCATAGACAGTGGTATATATTTGTAAAGCAATCAGTTTGTAAGCATTGTTCCGATCATAAATAAATATTCGGTCAGTTCTTTAGATATTAGACTTGGAGACAGTCATCCTTATAAGGTATTTTTCTTTGTTTAGTTTTCTTTTAGTTTCGTCTCTCCCAGCCAGGACTATATCCGGCTAAAAATCTCATATCTATGTTGAATAGCTAACTTCTCTCCTATACAGATCATGAACGATCTAAGCTTCATTAAAATATAAAGGAATTTTGTTATGGGTTCTCGACTTGGTTCTGAGATCGAGGTACAGTCGGATCTAGCACTACTTTTATGTTTTGCCTTAGTGGCTCCATCTGGTCAGCCGTGGTTCACATCCCGATAAGGAGTTGAAAAAGGGCGCCTAATACCCGGTTAGAACTATCAGACACATGGGCTCAATAAGAAGTATGTGTTAGATCCTTGACATGCCATTTGCTCAGGTAAAAATATCACCATGCAGTCCGTAAAGCTATATGAAAATTCTTGTGTATTTCAATTCTTATGCAGTGCGGACTACCGCTAGCTTAAGGATGCTTGAGTTGCTAGATCTTGTTGGCCGTGCAAATTACCGCCAATCAATCTACGATCCTGTAATCTAGTATCAGCGCCTAGAACTTTCATGGTATATATGAGATAGAGGTGACGTATTTAACATAGATATGATCTTTGTTTTATGGATCCGAGAGAAACTTGTACTAAAAGTACTAGACTTGAAGAGGTTGATATACCTCAAAACCTTAATTTGTTAAACAAATGGACTATCTCTAAAGTCCTGATTAAAACTATTTATGATTATGGTTGATTTGATAAACTGTCTTCTAAACAATTAATAAAAACTACATAGCAATCTTTAGCTTTAAATTCGTCTAAACAGACTATTCGTTTATTAAATGAGCGTGATATTAATTTATATTAAAATTAGTATAATTACATGCATATTGGTATGGTTCAAATTGCTTTTAAGCCTTTGACCCTTAAAGGGTTACCTGGAACGTTTTTAGCATCCTTAAGAGATGCTAGATATTTAAATTTTAGACAGTCCCTAATGGGTTCGATTGAATCTACGATGGCCTATGGTCTCGTATATTTTAATACTCAACTAAATTTGCAATTATCTCTTTATGATGTTAATATTCTTGACGCCTTAACATTAAATGTTAAAACACATGGTTATAATTATGTGCCTGGTTCTGAACTTATAAGTTTATCTTACAGAATTTATTTCAAATTATTATCCACTTTAAATCCAAGATGTAAATTATACGATACATCTAATCAACTATTTTCGTAGAAACCAATTTTGCATGGTCCAAGGTTACCACCAGGAGACCTATTAAGTGGGAAGAAATTGATTTCTCAACTACATGGACTCTAAATTCGGTCATATCCCCAAATCAGATAATAGATGCGGTTACCAATTCTAATTATTCTCATATATCACAAAATCTAGATGGTAGAATTTGTATTCAGTTTTCTGATGATAGATATGCACTTCATAGGCAGTCATTTTCTAATAATAGGTTAATGCCTACGGTGAGTCACAGTTATAATAGACGTTCTTTATCAAGTCATAGACTTTTACCTGCTATGCATCATATTTCCCCAATTGAATCTATCTATGGTCCAGCACGTGATCGTGCAGCTTCTTTACATACCATTGCAACAAATAGCAACTCAATGATAGAAAAGGTAAAAATTGATCCCCGAACTAATATAGTTCAGGTAAATGATGATATTTCTGATAAGGATATTCTTTTTATCTCCGAAATAGAGTTTGACCTAAGTGATTCTTAATGATTCCACAATAACTTGACTTTAGCCCAGGTTCTCTGGTAACAAAACATATTCAAAAAGATTTTTTTTAAATAAAAATGGAACCGATTTAAAAATTGGTTCTTTGATTCTTATAGTAAAGAAGATATGAATAATATCTCTCAAGAGTTTTATGAAACTTGTGCTTTGCATAATCAAATTATGTATTTTGTTCCATGGTTTATAACCACTTATTTTCCTTTATATATTAATGTTATTGAAAGAACTTATAAAGATGGTAGTGGTAATCTTACAAAAGCCATCTACCCCTCTCAGTCATTTTTTGTTTTGCCAAATAATGCAGGTATTACTTTCTCGACATTTTAAAAATTCATTGAAAAAGATATTGCTTCTATCAATATTGTTGAAATTAATAAGTTTATTACTAAAAATAATTATTTGAGTTTATATGTTAAATTTTTGGGTGAACATATTAGCTCTCTTGATAAAAAACTTGATGAACTAACTATTTTGATAAAAGGTATAAAAGCTGATATAGCTAAGTCAAATATTGCTTCTACTTCTGAAAGCAAAGCCGAGGTTGTTTCTACTCATGTTCAAACACCTCCAGAGATTCAAGATTTTAAATTTAAATTTAAATCATTAAATGATTTGAAAGAACTTCTTGATAAAAAGTTTTCTGGTTTAGATTTTAAAGAACTTCTTGATAAGAAGCTTTCTATTTAAATTTTAAGCCAATTGATTTATCGGAAGACTTTGCAGATAAAATGGAAACTACGATTGATTATAAAAATCAGGTTTCTTCAGAGTTTAATAAACTCAGAGGTTATCCCAGAAAAAATAATGATTATGCTACTAAACCAAGCATGAATACTTATTATTATCCCCGTCATACTCCTCAATATGTTTTGATAGAGGAACGAAACTTAAATCAGAGTAATACGTATTATAGTGGTTCCAAAATTTATGAATGAAATCTTGATGGGTTGATTGATAGACAGTTAACTATTCTTGTTCGTAGAATGCTTATGTATGCAACTATTTGTAAAAGTGTTAACAACACATATATGACTATTTGCAAAATGATTGTTGTAGGTTTTACTGGCCAACTTCGAGGCTGATGGGATAATTATTTAAATATGGAAGAGAAAGCCTCTATTATAAATGATGTAGCTATTGATGATGGTGTTGATAATTTAGGCATGACTCTAGTTAAAAATAGAGAAGATGATGTTTATACCCTTGTTCTCACCAGATTAGAATATTTTAATGGTAGATTTACCAATCAGTATAAGACTGTTTGTACTCTCCTTAACGGTCTAAGAAGTCGGACCTTAGAAAATTTTAGATGGTACAAAGACATTTTCCTTAGTAGGGTTATGCAATTACCCGAAAATAAATTCGAACATTGAAAAGCTAAGTTTATAGATAGGCTTCCCTCTTTATTTGCTGATAGAATTCAAAAAGCTCTAAGAGGTAGTCATGGTGAAATCCCATATAAGGATTATACCTATGGAAAGCTTATAGGAACTTGCACACAAGAAGGATTGAACTTGTGCAATGAACTACTTATGTCCAGACAGCTTAAAATGGATAAGCTTAAGAAGAAATCTCAATTAGGAGACTTTTGCACCCAGTTCGATCTACCCGAACCTACTGCTAATAGCAACAATAAGAGCATGTATTATAAGTCCTCTAGAACCAAAGGTTCTCATAAGAAAAGGAGATCTAGATGTAGGTCTAAGGAAGAACGAGAAGCTAGAAAAAGCTCTCGTAGATCTAATAGATTTATCAAAGATAGATCGGGAAGAGATATCTCTAAAATAAAATGTTACAAGTGTGGAAAACTTGGTCATATAGCCCCTAATTATAGGTTGAATAAGTTAAAAACTTTAGAATTAGATGGAGAAACCTATGAAAAGATTTATGGCTTGTTATACACCTCGGGTTCTAACGACGATTATTATTCTAAATCTAATTCTGGTTCTGATGTTGAACTACTAGATTTATCTGATAATGATAAAAATTGTGATAGCCCTTGCACCACTTGTAAAGGTAATACTTGCAATTGTGAAGATGATGAAATTTATAAACTTCAATCGCAATTTCAAGACTTCAATATGAACACAATCACTTCTGATAATGTGATTGAACTTTTAAAAGAAGTTACTGATAATAAGCTTCGCGAAAAAATCATTAATCTAGCTACTTCCAGTGAGGCTAGTTCAAGTTCTTCTAAACCTTTTGAAAACAAGAAGAATGATTTAAATGATTTTGAATATTCGACACCTTTTTCTTTAAAGGAGGTTGATAATAGTCTTATAAAAAGAATGCTTTTCCTGAAAAAGATTCTTCCTTCGATGATTTAAAGAATGAAGTTGAGAATTTAAAAAGAGAGATTAAATCTCTTAAGCAAAATCAATTGATTTGTGATCATAGAATTACTCAGATTGAGATAAATAATTCAGACTCTTCTAAAGACAAGTTTTCTAAGAATAAAGGTAAAGAACCTATTAATCTTGACCCTAAAAATGATATGTTTCTAGTAATGATGCAAATTATTACTGCTCATAAATAGTATGTTAAATGTACTATTTTGATTGATAACAGTTTTTCTATTACTAACATTGCAATGATTGATAGTGGTGCAAATGTTAGTTGTATTCAAGAAGACTTAGTGCCTACAAAATATTTCCAAAAAACTACTCATATGGTTAAGTCTGCATCATGACATGCTTTAGATATAAAGTATAAATTGCCTAATGCGAATATTTGTCAGAATAAAGTCTGCATTCCTCATTTCTTCTTTCTAGTTAAGAATCAATTATATCCTTTAATCATACTTGGAACCCCTTTCATAAATGCTAATTATCCTTTTACCTGCATTGACTCAAAAGGATTTTCTGTCACTTATAAAGATAATGAAATAAGTTATATTTTTGTTACAGATCCAGTAACCAGAGATATTAATGCTTTAATTGATATGAAGCAAAAACATGTGGATTCTTTGCAGATGGAATTATTTAGTATAAATATATTTGATTCTCTGAAATCTGCTAAAGTAAAGGAAAAAATTAAATTAATTTTCGAACAAATTTTCATTGATATTTGTGCAGATCACCCCAGTGCTTTTTGGAGTAGAAAAAAGCACATTGTAACTCTTTCGTATGAAGAAAACTTTTCTGAAAGATGATATCCCTACTAAATCTCGACCCTGCCAAATGAACGCTGAGTTAGTAGAATTTTGCAAAAACAAAATTGATAATCTATTGCAAAAAAGTTTGATTAAACCTTCTAAATCCCCTTGGTCTTGCACAACCTTTTATGTTAATAATACTGCTGAAAGGGAACGTGGTATCCCTAGATGGGTTATTAATTGCAAACCTTTAAACAGATATTTAAAATGGATTAGGTATCTTATTCCCAACAAAAGAGATTTATTGTCTAGATTATATGATGCCAATATATTTTTAAAATTTGATTTAAAATCAGGATATTGACAGATCCAAATATTTAAAGAGCATGCTTATAGAACAACTTTTAATGTCTTATTTGGACAATATGAATGGAATGTTATGCCATTTGGATTGAAAAAATGCCCCATCTGAATTTCAGAAAATCATGAATGATATTTTTAATCCATATTTGGATTTTATCATTGTTTATATTAATGATATTTTAGTATTCTCAAAAACATTTGAAATGCATATTAGGCATCTTGATATCTTTAAGAAAATTGTTATACAAAATGGTTTGGTCATCTCAAAATCAAAAATGAGTTTGTTCCAAACAGATGTTCGATTTCTAGGACATCATATTTGTCAAGGGAAAGTTACCACGATTCAAAGATCAATTGATGCCATTTTCGCTATGCCTTTTCTTTGCCATGTTTCTTATCCATGGCCCTCATTTGTTACAAAAATCTTCTGCATTCTGTAGATCGGTTGTAGACAGTATATTGTTTGTTTCATTTTGATGTGACTCTTCCGCAATATCATCGTTGCTTGTTTCACTTCGCATCGATGCGTCTGATTTATCAATTTGGGTAATGGTTTGAACTAAATTTCTTTTTACTTCTTCTAAATAATCATTGATCATGCTCTCTTTATCTCCGTCTTGAAAGGAGATCCTTCTAGCAATATGCCTTACTGAGTTATTATCAACAATTCCCTTTTGAGGGATTTTATTATATTCTTTTATTTTTTCGTTGATGATATCCAAAAGCTCTTGACCAATTAACTGTTTTATTTTGGGATCCTTTTTCATTAGCTTATCCCAAAAATTATTGTAATAAGTCCTGTATAGGTAAGAAATATTTTCCTTCGTGAAACCTAAATCTCCTTGGTCTTGCACAACCTTTTATGTTAATAATGCTGCTGAAAGGGAACGAGGTATCTCTAGATTGGTTATTAATTATAAATCTTTAAACAAATATTTAAAATGGATTAGGTATCCTATTCCCAACAAAAGAGATTTATTGTCTAGATTATATGATGCCAATATATTTTCAAAATTTGATTTAAAATCAGGATATTGGCAGATGTTTCTAGGAATGATGCAAATTATTACTGCTCATAAATGGTATGTTAAATGTACTATTTTGATTGACAACCGTTTTTCTATTACTAACATTGCAATGATTGATAGTGGTGCATATGTTAGCTGTATTCAAGAAGGCTTAGTGCCTACAAAATATTTCCAAAAAACTACTCATATGGTTAAGTCTGCATCAGGGCATGCTTTAGATATAAAGTATAAATTGCCTAATGCGAATATTTGCCAGAATAAAGTCTGCATTACTCATTTCTTGATAATTACCTGAGTAAAGTCGATCTTAGTAAAGCCTTATAGATTTAACATTTAGCTATTCCATCCTACTTCTAAGAGGTCTCATGCTTTACTTTCCACGGTTGGTACTCTCTTGATAATTACTTGATAAATTTTTATGTTGGCTACCCCCACCAAAGTTTCAACTCGCAGTGACTGATTCCAAAAGTCATATTAACGGGATATAATATCAGTCATGTGTACAATGCTACTCACAATATCTCTTTATATTCAATTCTTTAAATTCTTCCACCTAAAAGACATTGTCTTGTGACTCTTCTAAATGCTTCTAGAATAGCTGTCAGGGAAGCCAATGTACCAAGGTTATCCAAAATAATAGGTTTGAAGTTTCTTCGAGGTAGTATATATGCAACTTTTATAATAAAGCTGTTGATTGACAAAAAATGCACGTGTAATACATAGAATGCATATGAGATACACGTATGACGCGCCTAAAAACTAGTTTTATTGAATATTCTTAAAACTCTTTATTAATGTTTGATTTTAAGCCACCAATTAATTTCATTCAATATATATGTGTTTTTTAAGATAAACATTATTGAAAAGAGATGCGCGCCAAATGCACACGAGATGCACGTGTGACGCACACATAAGCTAGTTTTATTAAATATGTTTAAGAATTTATTAGGATTTGACTTTAAGCAATCAATTTCATTAAAATTCACCTAGTCAATTTTTTTGCAAACTAATTCTGCGTTCGGACGAAAGTTCTCCTATAAATGCACAATAGATGTCCCAAGCGCACTCACCTTTGGTGAAAAAGCTTGGAGGAGTACTGGGGCACTATTCAACCCTATGACTGTAAAATCATCAGATCATGTTGATTACTTCAACAGAAAAAATAATAATTAGAGTTTAAGCTTGTTTTTTTATTATATATATATATAATATTCTATTAATACATCGTTTAATTGGATTCCAATCGACTTAAGAGTAGTGTGTTTTCCTATTTTTTGATGCACGTTCTAGGATATAATTTCCTCAATTATATTCTGGGTGCATAGAGATGTTGATGAAGCTTACTCTATTATCTTGAAAGAGGATAATAAAGCTTGAGATTTGTGATTTATCCAAGCGAGTTATTTCGTATTCTATTATTTACTACTTATTAAATTCAATTTTTTGATGAATAGATGAATTTGAGACATATTTGCACTGAATGGGATCTGAGATTGAATGGTTAAGATTTCAGCGTGCAATTTTTAGTTTTTTTATTTTATAATTCTTAATAAATCTAAAAATGTATAATCGATGTTATGACTTTTTTTAGAAAGCTAATTTATGTCCAAAAAAAACTTACACGTCATTTTTAAAAAAAATGATGTACACATGCTCTCTTTCCCTTTTCTCTAGCACCTACTCTCTCTTTCTCTAATTAGCTATTTTATAAGTTATGTCGTCAACAACGTAGATTTGTACAGAAACTCTTTCTGTTAAAGCAAGACTTTAGTATTGCACAAACTCTCTGATTCTTTTAAATATTTGTTATTATTTTTAGATCATAAATTAAATTCTTCGAAAATTATTAGCGGAAAATAATATATAGTTGAATAACCTCATATGTAAGTTAGGACGGATATTATTTTGAAGGCAAAAACTGCCAACAATTTTCTCTCTTTAGTTAGTTTTTTCAATTTATATATGTGGAAAGAGAGCTCCACTTGTCCTTGTATTTTGGTGTGTGTAATTTTAGTCATGCGATATAAAATTATAATATGAAATTATGAGATGGAATTAAAGTTTTTATTTGGACAGGTAATTTGAAGTTTTTGTGTTGTATATTTTCTCATAAACATAAGAATTTCATAAGTTGTAAAACTATTAAAATAGTCCCAATTATTTATTCAATCTTACCAAATAAACAAAAAAATATTAAATCACATGATAAATTATTACAAAGCCATTGTGGTGAGTCTTGTTCAATCAATATAGATGAAACAAATTTATATTTTAGTTAAACATTAAAGTAGTAGTAATAAATTTGATAAAAAATAATGAATTTGATGTATATAAATGATAAAGAAGGAATTGATTTAAAGTAATAATAAATTTTATGTTGGTGAAAATAATAAATTTTAAAAAGAAATGATATGATTATAAATTTTATTTACATGTGAAATAAATGACTAATAGATATAAATGTGAGGTTGTTTTAACAAAATATAAACTTGTAGGTCAATTTTCGTATTTAAGAAAATCCCAAAGCATGATTTTTGAAGAATATTCATCATGAAATCACATGTCTAAATATTGATTTCATCTCACAATTTTATATCGTGATATGATATCGCATTCACACGCCTACTTAGTTTGATGTAATTTTCAATCACCAAAAAAAAAATGGTGTAATTCAAATTTATAGGGATGAAATGTACTTGTCAATTTTTACGGCCCGCAAAATCTCAACTTTTAGAGCTATCAAATCTTTTGTATTTATTACATTAGAAATCTATGACAAAAGGAAGAAAAATAACTTCCTAAAATCATGATATGAACCCTACAAAATCTAAGTCAAAATAACAAGCGCCACATTACATCCTATATACCAAACACACATATTGCATGCACAATATAAACTAACTCCTATCCACAAAGAAATCCAATAGAAGAAAAGATGGAAGTTGCTAATGTTCTTCACATGACTGAAGAAATCCAATTCTCTGTTTCAGGTATATCATCACATAACTTTTTAATTTTCGTAAATCAAATGAATCGCGGTAGAATTAAAAAAACTCAAGCACAAAATATTCAAATTTTGATAATTTACCTTTGAATTATGTCCAGCAAAAGGTGATTCTCATGACAAAGTCAATAACAGACGAAGCTATATCTGCTTTATACCGCAGCCTTTCCACAGGAGAAACCATATGTATTGCGGAGTTAGGTTGTTCCTCTGGACCTAACACTTTCTTGCCAGTTTCCCAACTCATTAAAACTATTCGAGAAGAATGTACAAGCAATGGCCAACAATTGCCCGAATTTCATGTTTTCTTGAATGATCTTCCTGGCAATGATTTTAATACCATTTTTCGATTGTTTCCAACATTCCACGAGGATTTGAAAAAACAAAATATGAGATCAAGAGATGGATTATTCGATCCTTCATATTGTTTTGTCGTGGGAGTTGCTGGTTCATTCTATACTAGACTTTTTCCTTCCAAAAAACTACATTTTGTCCACTCTTCTTACAGTCTTCACTGGCTTTCTCAGGTATGCTTAGGGGTGACAAAATCAAACTCAATCCGTCCAACCTGATTAAGTTTGGATTGGTTATTGACCCGTCTATTTATTAACTCAGCTCATTTCAATCCAACCCATTAAAAAGTGGGTTGATATGTAACTCGAATTGGCTTATGACAAATCTTGTCAAAATATTTCTAAAAAGCTTCTTTTTTTTCAATTGGATATGTTATATATAGTTATAATAAAGAAAATATAATTTTATTAGGTATTAAAATAGTTTAAAAGAACAAATAAAACAATTAAGGTTAGTAAAAATTGGGTTGAGTTGGATCTTGACCCATTATATAACCCGTTATCTAACCCATTTAATTTTGACCCAAAACAATTTGAGTTGGGTTGGGTCTTGACCTAATTATTGTCTTTACCCATTATGACCTGCCTAAATTTAACCCAACTCATCCAATTGCCACACCTAGGTATGTTTCATGCACACACATGTATAGATTTTTAATTACATTATATATATAAAGTAACTGAGATTCCAAGTTTAAATATCAAGAATTAAATGCATTTTTATTTATCGAGTCCACTCCTCATATTCCACTTATGAAATTTGACTGGTATTATATATATATATATATATATATATATATATATGTGTGTGTGTGTGTTGTTATCGTATTTAATTTAGAAAGAATATGATATAGTACTTATTACCTATTTCAGGTAGCTGACTCTAGGTACGTTTTGGATGATATATAGGTGCCTGATGGAATTGAGAATAACAAAGGGACTATTTATGCAGCAAGTACAAGCCCATCAAGCGTCCTCAAAGCATATTCCAATCAATATGAAAGAGATTTTGCAACTTTTCTCAAGTATCGCTCAGAAGAATTGGTGAAGACGTATGGGCCTGGTAGAGAAAATGAGCATCACTTAAGCAATGTGTGTCGCTTTATGTTGGAGCCTTTGGCCATCGCGCTCAAAGACTTGGTTACAGAGGTACGTAAAACCAAATTAGTACTCATGTTGAAATTTGAACATATGTCATGACATTTCTACGACTATAAATTAAATACAGGGATTGATAGAAGAAGAGAAAGTGAATTCATTCAACGTTCCGTTGTATTGTTTTCGAGTGTTGTGTAAGGGTCAATTTCCTCTTCTTCGTATTTAGGAAGCATAGTATCTTATTCTTTAGTTTTTTACTATCATCATCATGTTGCTTCATTTGCTCTATGTATTATCTAATATATTGTGATGTTGTTATTTTCTTTTAAGCATGTTTTGATTACATTTTTTGAGTCTATTAAAAACAATTTTTCTATCCCACACGATAAGAATAATGTATGCGTACATCATATATCCTCTTTAAACACTACTTGTGGAATTACACCGAGTATGTTATTATTCTTTTGATATCAACATTTTCGTTCTCTTAGTATTTTGAGCTTCTTTCTCCTTTTTTATTTTTTGTATCTCAAAAACCAACTTATTCTAGCATATAGTATATGAAAGTAGCTTATATATATCCTTACCGTTGTACAAATGGTTCATATATATCCCTAACGTTACCAAAGTCACTCACATATATCCTTCATCTTCTTCTTTTTTTTAAAAAAAACAAATCCTATAGGGGTATATATGATCCTTCTAGAAAAGTTCAAGGTATATTTTAATCATTTTCATACATAAATTATTTTTTGACTTCTTTGATTATCATTATTTGAGTTTCTTATTCTTATCCCCCCCCCCCCAATTATTTAGTGTAAAGAAAAAAATTCAAACTAATTTTTTGTGATTATATTATAATTTAAAACTATTTTTTTGGTGGCTATATTATAATTTAGTTTTTGTATTTGTAAAAAAAATTGGGACATCTATAATAAATTTTACAAGAAATTTAGTGAACATAAGTAAATTTGACCATCAAAATAATAAATCTATCTATATATAATAGGAGAAGAAAAAGTGCCACATGTCAGCACCACAAAAAATGGGCTTTTTAAATAATTATAAATTATTAATTATATGTAATAGAATTAAATAATAAATTACTAATATTATTTATTTATTTTAAAATGAAAAAATAAGATTTTTTTTTACCGTTTTTCAAAATTTAAATAAAAATAAAAATTGTAAAAATTGAGGGTAATTTATTTATTTTAAAATTCAAAATATAAAAATCAACACGTTAGTCATTTGAGAATTTTAAGAAATAAGTTGGCATCAATTTGAAAAATATTAAAATTAATTTACAATCTGGAAATAAAAATAAAATATGCAAACACGGGAAAAAGAAAAGAACTGACCTTTTTACTGTTTTCTAAAATTCAATTTTTTTAATAGAGAAAACTACATTATATTTTTCCCAGAAAAGTGCTCCTAAATAATAGGGATTCATTAAAAGAATAACTGAATCTTCTATATTACGATTTACGGTAACGAAAATGCTCCTAAATCATAGGTATTTTATCAAGAATAAAATATAATAAATAAATTTAAATAATAATTAAAAAACAGAAGTTAAAAACTGTTCTTAGGGAAATGGGGTAGTTAGTTTTTCCTTCTTATTTTTTAATTTAGTAAATTCTATCCACACAACAATACAACATGTCTTATCTAATAAAAATTCAATTCAATTAAAATAAAATAAACTATTATTAAAAACTAAATTTTAAAAATGATTTTAAGAAAATAAAAGAAAGATAAACATGGATTTTCGTAGGAAAAATGGGAAAGTTTTTTTTCTTTATTTTTTAATTTATTAAACTCTATCCATTGTTGCCTTATTTAATAAAATAAATAAACAATTTTAAGTTCAAAAAAAGAAGAAGAGGAAATCACGTCCTTTAAAAATATAAATCTCAAAATTAGCCACCACAAAATACCTAAATAATTAATTTAAAATTCAAATTTCAAATAATAACTAACTTTATCTCTAAATCAATGGTATTTGATCTAGAATAAAATATTGAGTAATAAGTAAATTTAAAAAACGATTTATAAAAAAACAGAAGTTAAACACTGTTCGTAGGAAAATGGGATAGTTACTTTTTTTTTTTTTTAAATATTAAATTTTATCCATACAGTATTCCTTATTTAATAAAAGAAAGAAAAAAGTTTCAATCAAAATAAAATATAAAATAATTTAATAATAAAAAGATAAATTTAAAAAAATGATTTTTTTTTAAAAAAAGATGATTAGAACTGTGAATTTTCATAGGGAAAATAGGAAAGTTTTTTTTCCTTTAAATTTATTAAATTCTATCCATTGTTGCTTTATTTAATAAAAGAAATAAACAACTTTCAGTTAAAAAAAAGACCACGTCCTTTAAAAAAAAAAATCTCAAAATTGGCCACTATAAAATATCTAAATAATTACTTTAAAATTTAAAATTTAAATTTTAATAATAACTAACTTTATCCCTATTAATAAATATAAACTTCAGAATCAACATCTTTAAAAAATACGTTTCTTAACAACAGCATCCACATTCTTATGCCACTCTTCAAAATACAAATTCAAACATTTATTTAACAAAAAAATGTATTCAAATAAAAATCTAGATTTGATTACACTCATAGAAAAATTGAGGGGACATATAGTAGTGTATTGTGTATTTATATTCCCTTTTTCTTAATTGTTTGATGTGAAATTGTTTTATTTATGATTGAAGGAGAATAATCACCATCCTCTCCAATGCATCAAGGAAGAAGAAGAAACTGAGATAGAGAAATGGAGGAATTCTGAAGAATTTCATGGTTGTGGACCATGTATGTCATCTTTCAATATTTTTAGTACACAAATTACTACTGTAATAATTCTTTCATCGATTTAGTGATTTTGCATTACATCTAATATATTTTTTTATATACAGATTGTGTGTTATGTGCCCTCTTTCTTAATTGTTGATGTTTGATGCAAAATTGTTTTGTTATGATTGAAGGAGATTGACCACCATCCTCAATGCAAAAAGAAAAAATAAAAAACTGACGGTAGAGAAATGGTGGAATTATGAAGAATTTTATGGCATTGGACCATGTATGTCGTCTTTTAATATTTTTAGTACATAAATTACTACTATAATAATTGTTTCATCAGTTTAGTAATTTTGCATTACATTTAATATATTTTTTATATGCAGATTGTGATGGTATACTATGAGCTATGCCACTATATTATTTTATTTGTCTACTATTACAGGGTGAACTCAATTAAGTAGTATTCTGTAATGTTATTATTTTGAATTTTTTAATTTGTTCGTTTTTATTTTTGATAGAAAATGAATACATTTTACCACGTTTTAATTTGTTGGTTTGATGCTTAATTTTTAATTAGTCAAGTAATTAGTATGTTGATTTTGTTTCTTTGATACTTTCGAATTATTTGAGTTGATGCTTCCAAGTGCTAATTTATATTGCGATTTAATTTATTATATTGAAAATAATGCTCAAACTTTTGCACACACATATAGCAAATTTTTAAGCATCAAAATCTCTTATCAATAATTATTGCAAAATGTTAATTTTTGTTGATTCTTTTTATTTATTTATTTATAATCTTTAATAATTTTTAATATTTTTTTCTTACATGGTGAGTGGTGTGTGAATTCGGTGGATTTGAATTTTTATTTTTATTTTGATATATTGTTAGTCGCTTATTATCTACACATATTTAATGTATACAATTTATTTTATAATATTATTTACTAATAAGTTAAATTTTGGAATTGTCAAGAAATCAATATTTCATTATATTTATTAACAAATCGTGCAATGTGATGTGTATCATTTATTTGATGATATTATTTAACAATATGTTAAATTTTGAAATTATCAAGAAATCAATATTTATGCTTATATATCAACTAACCGCGCAACGCGCGGGCACGTATACTAGTTTAAATTAATCATTGAAACAAAAAGGTGAAAAAAAATAAGTATGAGGGGATATTCAAATATATATACCCCGATATGGAATTATATTTTTTCAAAGAAAATTAATTTAAAATTATTTTTTTTCTTCCATTAGAGGAAAAGAGTATATGTGAGTCATTTGTATAACCGTATGAGCAGTGGCGGAGCTAGGATTTTTAACAAGGGGTTTCAAAATCTGAAGAAGTAAACACACAAACTTGCCGAAGGGGGTTCGACATATACAATACATACATAAAAAATAATTTTAACCATGTATAAATAGTAATATTTTCCGCCGAAGGAGGTTCGGATGAACCCCCTAATAATATGCTAGCTCTGCCCCTGCATAGGAGTATATATGAGCCACTTTCATATCGAGGAATATATCAGCTTTAAATAGCAACATTGATGAGTATATCAAACCATTTTCCCTTGATATATTGACATAATATCATAAAAAAAAATTGGTTTATTTCTTCAAAAAAAATACTACTACTCAGTGAAAACCACATAGTATATCATATATAGACAAGATACATCATTATATTGACAAAGTACATCATGTGTCATATGCATTCCTTCAAAAAAACAATACTCAATTTTCTATGATATCACATATGGTATTCAGTCATAAAATGATTGTCCAGTCATCTATAATATCCACATGATATATATCATATACATCATTATATTGACAAAATATCATAGAATATTAATTTGTAGTTATGATCATGTTGACCTCATGCGCGGAAAAAGAAGACATGAGCATGCCTAGTAATTACTTTGGGCCGAGTGTGTGTTAACTCCATATGTTTGTGTACTTTTCCCTTTGGGGGAGTAATTACCCAAGTTATTGTTGTTGACTTCTTGTTACTCATTTGTTCAATAATATTTGTTCATTATTAACTTTGCACACTTATTAAGAAATTATAAATAGAGGGGTAATTTTACTATATCACCCTTTGAATATACTCTCTTTGTCCCTAATTACTTGTCCACTTTTCCTTTTAAAGTTGTCTCTAATTACTTGTCCATTTTGACAAATCAAGAAAGAACAATATTTTTTACCTATTATACCTTCAATTAAATGACTAATTACTTTGAAAAATGTAGAACTTTTCATCAACTTCATAATTAATAGGGGTAAAATGGTAAACTCACTATGTCATTAATTATTTTCTTAATATGTGTGTCAATTCAAAAGTGGACAAGTAATTAGGGACGGAGGGAGTAATAAATACAATGTCTTAAAAAAAATATAATAGCGAAATGACTATAATTAATGATAAGGATAAATTATGAACTGTTGATTTCATAAAGCGGACAAGTATTGTTGGACATCCCAAAATAGCACAGTGGACAACTATTGTTGGGAGGGAGTATTAAATTTTGGGATAATTAAGTCTCAAATCGGATAATTAGAAAACTTCCGGTAAGTTTGTAAAAATTTCATACTCCCTTTGTCCCCTTTTACTTGTCAAATTTTGACTTGACACACTTATTAAGAAAATATTGATTGATATAGTGAGTTTATTATTTTACCCCTATTTATTAATAGGATTCCAAATATATTTACTTACTACATTTTTCAAAGACATTAATAAATTGAGGGTATAATAGATATAAAAAAAAAATTATCCTTTCTTGATTTGTCAAAAATAACGAGTAAAAAGGGACAACTAAAAAAAACCGAGGGAGTATGATTTATGTGTGTATTTGGAAATTGAAGAGTCCAAGAACATACTTTTAGATAGATATAATCATATAAATATCGAACATCCCACATGATACATATAAACGTTGCTACAATTTGGCACAAATTTGGGGTTTAAAAGAAACAGTCTTCTTGTCAAGATCATAGGCAACAAAGAAATTTGTTTGTGCTATATTCCCAAATATAGGCAAATGTTTTGCTGGAGCAAAAGCAAGGCAAATAACGTCATTTCCGATATTAACAAAACTATTTAACGGCTCCAACTCCAACTTTGCATTTTGAAATTCAAATATCAGTGATGGGATATCTGAAACATGCAATCCTTGATAGCACAATTGCAAGAATCGTGTTGTGTTGCTTATTTGAGGCTTCAATTTTATTTCACGCTTCATTATCGTCTCCATCTCTGAATACATATGTGTTGGTAAAAATGTAAATGTAGTCCCCGAGTCTATAGCAATCTTCCCTCCCTTGTGAACTTTTTTTGATGTGTTATGAAATCGAATTGTTGTATTCCCAATGGTAATTCCTAATAACTTTAGGAAATAATAAACTTTTGGAGGTTTTAAAAATAATGGGGTTGTAACCATATGTTTAGTTGAAGAAATTAAAGCTTCATTTTCACCAAAATTCAATCTGCTAGACACATTTAATTGGAAAAATGGGACTAAACAATATGAAAATTTATGCCCAAATTTAGATTTTATTTGGGACACAAGTGAATAAGGTGAAGCTCCAAGACCAATAATTCCAGCAGGTTCAACATCAAGTGTAGAGATATCATTCATCCATCCACAACCAAAAGTTATGTTGGACATAGACAATCTTATTGGACGACTAATATTTGTTGCATCGTCAAATGTGAATGTCTCACTAGCTAGATCACCATAACTATACGATTCATCGTTATATCGAGCAGAATATAAACATGTATTTTTCCTCGTATAACAAGACCCTCCTGGAAGACTCATGCATTCAGTAGAGTTACAAGAAATTGGTCTATATGTAGACGAATTTTGTGGATTAAAAATTGGAGTTTGTTGTTCGTAGCAATGGACACAAGGTTCACATTGTATCCATATAAGATCACTACCGGTGTCAACAGCAACTAGTTTGGCACTTGGTTTAGTGCCAATTGAAATTTTTGTGAGATATACTCCGTGTATATCAGGAATTATAGAAGTTGATAATTTAGACCATAAGAAACTTGCCCGATTGATGGAATGTTGTAACGCGTTGTACATTAGTTGCCTTTGATTTAAGGCAGGGTTATAGAATGGCGATTTTGGTGAATCGCGATGAATGAGTTCAATGCTAAAACCATCATTTTTGGATTGCGCAAAATAAGAGAGACTTGCAAGATAGAGTAAGATGAAATAATGGAGTTTCATGATTATTATTTTTTCTGTGATGGAGTTTCAAAAATCTCACAGGTTTAATTTATATATAAAATTAAAATGTAGATACAAATTTATGACTTGTTAATTGCGGTCTAGTCCAACATTAATTAAATTTTCCTTCATAGTAAATTTTACAGTTTTTATGTTGACTCGTCTTAGTGTCAATTATTGCATGGATTAGTTCATATTGAAAAAGTATCTAATGCAGATTACACAAATCAACGAAATTTGATAATCTTCCCCTCGTATTAATAAGGTGAGCCCATCTAATTGTTGTTGGGGGAAAAAAGGCCCAACTTATTAATTTGTTTTTTAAACTTGGTTAAAATGTGCAGTTATATAGTGAAAGATGCTTTTCAATTTTTATCTATTTATGTTTGATTGATAAAATATATATATATTTTTAAGGAAAATAAGTTTCTTTAGAAATGACAAGATTGAGAAGGTTGCTCATATGGTAAGCATCCGCCCCTTCAATTATGAGATTATGAGTTCGAGTCAACAAGGAATTAAACTACTAGAATTATTGATGTGTATTGAGCCGGAACAACTTGTTCTTCTTGAATATTCCGATTTAAGGCTAATGAATTTCCTGCCGCTACCATATAGTATTCATCGCTACCTGGTGATAAATAAAGCATTCGTACCCCAATTGACCTCTCAGAAATTTCATAAAAAGGGCTTATGACCGATCTCCGCATCAATTGCTAAGAATCCAATAAGTCCAACATTGATTCTTTCAGATGTATCAATTGGGCAAATACGTCTATAGTGGCTCGGATGGATATCTCGTATCCGAAAACTAGCAATGCGACTTGTTAGTCCTCGAAAGCCCAAAGGGGAACTTACATAAATCTCACTAATTTAGGAGCTAATTACTTAGATACACTCTAATATGCAATGTTACGTGTCTTACCAGATTTTGTGTGTCTAGATACGTTCATATACGTCTAGATACATGTAACTCGGGATACATGAGGTCAAATTTTTGTGTAATTTGTTCTAGATACATTGTATCTAAGTGGATTCACATGTATCTGGGATACATAATAAATATTACTCACCTCCGTCTCCTCTCTCCCATCTCGTTCACCACTCTCCTATGTATCCGGGATACATAATGAATCTCACTCGCTTGCCTCCCCATCTCGCTCGCTTCTTTCCCTATTTTAGTGTATTTGATAGAAAAAATATTTGTATCTAAGTGCATCTTCCTCAATATATGATATGTAGTTCTTAAATAGTGGTAAGATACGTAATATTTGAAAGTATAGGTAATAATGGTATATATAGTAGTGAAGTATGTCTAATTATGTAGTTTTTCGTAAGAAAAGGTGAAAATCCCTAAGGGGGATTAAAAAACAAATCACAAACTTATGATTGATATAATGGGAATTGTAGTAGCTTAGTTAGTTGGTTATCTAAACTTTGGTGATGGTTTGAAGGTAATTTGTTTATCACCTTGTAATTCCCTCCCTTGTCTCTCTCTCGCCGTCTCTCTCTCGCCCCTCTCTCTCCGGCCCAAATAGTTGCAGCTTAAAAACACTCCACATAAATATGATAACTGTATTTTGTATTATGTATTTGAATTTCATATCATTTGTATTTTGTATTATGTATCAGTTGTATACATAATAGTATGAATCGTATTATGACAATTTATATTCTGCCAATTATATTCATCGACATAAATTATGTTTGTTAATACAATTGATACAATTATATTCAATATATGATACAGACCAATCGTATTCAGAAAATTATAATATTTGTATTTGTATTAACTGTATTTGTAATTTGTATCAATTGTATTCATAATACATTAGTTGTATCATTTGTATTTGTTATACAACCCGATACAACAAATACAATCGGTATTCAACCTCTCTCCCAAATCTCGCTCACCTCTCTCTCCTTCCTCTCCTAGTCTCGTTCGTCTCTCTCCTAGTCTCGCTCGCCTCTCTCTTACCCCTAACATGTAGCAATAATTCGTAATTAAGCAAATTATAACTATAGATCTCTAATTAAACCCAAACTATAGTCATTTTTAAAAGTTTCCCCTTAAAATTTTATATTGACTTCCTGACTTATATTATATTAAAAATAAAAAGTCAGTTTAAGACTATTCTTCTACAGTAGGAGTATTTGATTATCACATGTTTTCACGTAGAGAGTTCGACTTATAAGTAGTAGCTCGTCCGGCGTCCTATCACATTTTAAGTGTCAAATATAAACAGTGAAAGATTTTTTTTATTGTTCAACTAGTGAAATTATTTGCGCTTCGCGCGACTATATAAAATATTTATAAGATAATAATATGTAATATTTATATTTAGGTTAGTATCGAATATATAGGTAATATTAATATTTCTCTTCATTTGTGATATCATACATTTTTTTCATTTTTTTAAACATATAAAATATAAAAAAAATTATATGTATATAGTAGAACAAAATATTCACTGTGGTGAAGTAAATGAAATAAGAGGTAATATGTCGAAATAACAATATATTGTATTACATAAATATTTTATATGTTTTAACTTGAGAAAATGGTCTACCCCCCAACCTATACCCGAAATCTCAACTGCACACTCCAACTTTACGGGTGTCCTATCACCCCCTGAATATTTTTTTTTTGTCTATTTACTACACACCTGAGTGTTGACCTGTCATAGGAGGTGAGAACACCTCCTCTAGGCACGTGAGAAGAGGCAATAGCCTTAAATTTTGACGAAAAAAGTGTGCTTCTCCAAGTTAAAATAAACCATTTTTCCTTCTTCCCCACCATTAACCCTTGTTCCTTTTTTTTAAAAAACCACGATTTTCTTTCAATTTAAGGTAGGTTTTAGTTGTTTATGTCCATTTCTACTTTAAATCTTGAAGTTAGGATTTGTAGATCTAATTTCTTATTTAGGGTCTCTAATTAAAATTTTAAATTTCTCGAAATTCGTTAAAAATGGCAAATGAAAACTTGAATAAGTTTTGTATGGATGAATTAGACATAATATTTCACACAATGTTGCTCTTAATTTCATGAATTAACAGAAATTCTAATAAAGCATAAATTCGAAATAATGGACAAATAACTAACCTTTACAAAATCAATTGATAAACTACGTAATCAAGTTGAAAATAATACACACAAAAATGCTTCAATCATCACCAAAAATGCTTCGATTCAAATGGAGAAAACGAGATGAAAAGCTTCTCTTTGGGGTTCCTTACGTTTTTAGGAGGAAAAATGGAGAAAAAACAAGAATTAGGGGTTGAAGTGGGTGGGGACCCGCAGGTGCAAACACGTGAGACAATTTATTTGGTTTATGTGAACAAGACAACACTCAAGTGTGTAGTAAATAGACAAATAAAATGTTCAGGGGGTGATAGGACACCCGTGAAGTTGGAGTGTGTGATTGAAATTTCGGATATAGGTTGGGGGGCTTTAGATCATTTTCTGTTTTAACTTCCTCTATCTTTTGTAGGAGTACTAATTTTCTATACAAACTCTGATTTCGTAAAAACAAATTTGAATTTTTTTATTATGTCTTTATTATTATATTTGTTTATTATAATTTTTTAAACATTAATTAAATATTTATAAGAATTATGAAAAATGAAACATACAAAAGTTATGAATAATATTTAATATTAGAAGTTACAAGTAAGATGAAGAGACATGAGTTATAAATAATTTTAAAATGTATAATTTTATTAGACATTAAATGTATTACTCATTATGCATTGATTTTATTTGTAAAATAAATAAATAAAAATATGGGATGAAAATACAAAAAATGAACAAAAAAATATAGTAATCGGTGACTGCATAAAAGTTATAAATACATTTCAAATCAAAAAGAACGGTGACGAAAATAGATTGTTACATACGCAAAAAAATGGCATCATGAAATCAATATTTTATTTTTCAATTACTTTTTTGCAAGTATAATAAAAATGAAACTCCTAATCATCATTTTTTTTTTGTTGAAATGGGATAATTATATTAATTTTGCTTCATAACAAGGAAAAAGTATAATAGTAAAGGGTCAAATGATTAGTGTTGACAATACACTTAGCTAAATTATTTATACACCAAAATTTAAGAAATTCTAGCAAAAGTAACTAAGTTACTAATACAAGTCAAAGTGAAAAAAAAATCTAGCAAAAATAATCTCTAATTATGCTTCATTTTCCCCCCTTCTACGTACCATCTTCCTTTGCATGTAGATCTGCCACCATATTTTGCTCCATATGTCAAACTCTTCATTATATGCATCCAACTGAATAAAAACAATGAAAAAAAAATCATATACCGATTAAAAATAATTATATCAAAGAAAGAAAGAAATTTAAACTATATGTCATATATTTGTATATTATTTTTTAATAGTACTAACAATACTAAATAATAATCATTTCTTGAAATCTAACAAATATTATAATCAAACTATATTATATCCGAAAAACTAACTATTAGAAAGAGCAATTGCATACTGTAACGACTCTTGAAAATGATAGGTTAAGCAAGAGTCTATGACTTTGTGTTGACTTTATAATGAGGTTCTATGAGGGGTTTATATGTAATTTCGTTTTAATTGTGTAACTCTGACAATTTAAAATGAATAAGAAGAAGCTTGAAATTGGAAGTAGTCA